>APFE030776580.1:0-17388 GCA_000404065.3 Pinus taeda
AGAATTCCTATCCTAACCCGACACCACTAAACATGCTTCTTGCCCTTTCCATCAACATCTTGTTCATTCTTTTAGCAACTCCATTTTGTTGAGGTGTATATGGAGTAGTCTTCTATCGTGCTATACCACACTTCTTACAGAATTCTTCAAATTCTTTACTGCAAAAATCTCCACCATTATCTGTCCTCAGCACCTTTATCTTCTTCTCTGTCTAGTTTTCCACCAAAGCCTTAAATTCTTTAAACCTATCAAAGACTTCAGATTTATTCTTAAGGAAATATATCCATGTATTCCTTGAGAAGTCATCTATAAATGATACATGGTACACAAACTTACCCAATGATGGAACCTTCATAGGTCCAAACACATCACTGTGCACAAGCTCTAATATCTGTTTCGCCCTCTTACCACCAGAGGGCAAACTCACCTGATTCTGCTTCCCATATACACAATTTTCACAAAAATCAAAATCTAGAGAGCTATTACTCATACCTTCTACCATACCTTTGCCATGAAGTATTCGAAGGCCCTTCTCTCAAATATGTCCAAGCCTTTGATGCCACAGCATGGTCTTCTCTCCAAAGACCACTAGGTTTTCTACTCCATTTTCAGGAACCATAGAACTATTGCACCCATCAACAACAGTGCTACCTTGCAGCTTGTATAGAGTTTGAATTTAAACTCCCCACATCAATACCAGTGCTCCTCGAACCATCTTGCAAGTATCCTTCTCGAACACTGTCTTTAAACCTGCATCATCCAACTTGCTTACAGAAATTAGATTTCTGGCCAATGCAGAAATATGCAGAACACCCGGAAGGGTTCTAACCCTTCCACCTTGCAACTTCAACTTTACTTTTCCACGACCAATAATTCTATCCTTCCTATCATCTCCTAAGAAGACATCACCACTATCGTATTTCTCATACTCAGAGAACCACTCTCTATGGGGAGTGAAGTGAAAGGATGCACCTGAGTCAATCAACCATGCCTCATGATCTACATGCCTCTACAGAAGGAGCATCATCAGATCCATTTCCTTTATTAGGAGCTTTAGATTTGCACTCCCTTCTGAAGTGCCCTTCCTTTGCGCATTTCCAGCACACCACCTTTATAGGTTTTCCTGGAGATTTAGATCTCCCTCTAGATTTAGATCTCCCACTCGATGAGTTATTTTTGTTTTTGTTTTGGGACCGTCCTCGTACAGACAACGCATCACCATTCTGGTTGTCCATATTTTTCGGTCTCATCTCCTCCATCAGCAAGGCTGAGACTATTTCATCAAACTGCAAAGCAGTTGCATTGCTAACTATTGCAATAACCAGACTATCCCACGAATCTAGTAGAGAACACAACAAACTGATGCACTTATCTTCATCTGAATTTTTAATAGCAACAGATGATAACTGACTTACCACGGTATTAAATGCATTTAGATGCTCTGTCACCTTGTCTCCATCTTGCATCCTCAGGTTATATAGCTTTTTCCGCAGGAATAGTTTATTCACCAGAGACTTAGATTGGTACAAAGTCCCTAACTTGTCCCATAGAGCCTTAGTCGTAGCTTCCCCTGATACATTTATCAATACTGAATCTGAGACACACAATCATATTGTGCTCTTTGCCTTTCGATCCAACTTCTTCCATTCTTCATTGGTCACTTCCGTTGGTTTAGTACCTGGATCTATCGCGATCCACTGATCTTTATCCACCAACAGATCCTCCATCTTGTGTTTCCACAACTCAAAACTCTGACCATTGAACTTCTCAATCTCTATCTTTCCATTGTTCTCTATCTTCTTTCACCACTAGAATCGATCTCGCAGATCTCCCACTGAACAGGGTCTACCACAGGCCCGAGCGAAACCCCTCAACAACAAAGGCATTCCCTTGAAGCCAAAATAGATCTGGTACCAAATGTAGGTTTTAACCCCATACAGAAATTACCTGCATAAGAATTCTAAATCACAGAAAAATAAACAATGCAAGAGCATAACACATATACACAGAGATTTCCCACTAGATCCCAAAATCGGGACTACCAGCTTGATTTTTCATTATTTTCCTTTCAATGTTACAATACATTTTTATACAAGCCGAAGCATCCAATACCATGGACCGAAAACCATCGCGTCCAAAAACCATGGACCGAAAAACCATAGGTAGGTTCGCCCAACCTAATATATGGTCGAAAAAAAAATTTCCTGGGGCACTGCCCTGGACCCCGTAGAGGGGGGCTACCCACCCCCCTCAAACCCCCCCGCTACGCAATTGACACAATGAAGGGGGGGCTCCGCCCCCCCTCTAACCCCCCGGTTCACTACATAGGTTAGTCGTGGAAAGAATATAACACAACCCAACAATGTGATGGTATGCAGGTAAGCATTATCATTTGGTACATAGATAAAGTTTCTTGATCTACCATCTTCAAGTCTTGTAGAGCCATGTGGCTCTACCACTGCCAACAAGGAATTTGCTAAGATGCAGTCAATAGGAATGTTTCCTACTATAAGTTTTGCATTTATGCAATATGTATCAAAGCATATTGTGGTCTTAGAGACTTCATATTGAAAATTAAACCCTTGTGCCCCTAATTCTATAACCTCATGTATTTCCTTGGACCAATACTTAGTAGGGGAAGATTTTTGTTCAGAACATTGTTGTCTGCACTAGTATCTAATAAGGAATTTAAATGAAGGACGTCATCCTCGACTCTAATATGGAGCATAACATGAAATTGTTTGATGTTGTACAACCATAATCTTCATATTTCCCAAACCTCTAAAATCTGCAAGCTTGGACTCGTAGATTTCTGTATTGGGATGTGATTTAGAAAAGAAATGGAATGTTTCCTCTTCAAGACTCTTTCCTTTTTCTAATTTTGAGACCTGGGTTTTCGGGTCAGATATTTATTTTTTCATACTTTGGATCTCATGGCTAATTTATGGGAGAGTTAATGTTCTTTTCTTATGTGCCTTGTGGCTTCTTTGAGAGGATTTAGTATTTTTCTCAAAGGAAGTATCGACAAAAGGGCTTTTGAATTTTTACTTGAGGAAGTGGCTGCAGACCCTTGGTTTTTTAGCATTGTTTGTAGAGAAGTTTCCATTGATTTTCTTTCATATCTCCTTCGAGAAACATCTTTATTCCTGCTAAGACTTTTGATTCTTCATCATCATTGAGATGAGAAATATAGATTTTGATTTTTTATGATGGATTTTGTGGTGATTGTTCTTTGTAAGAAATTTCTTTAGTATCAATATCTGTGAGGGTGCAATGACAATCATAAAAATCTATACAGTTACACTATTCAATAGAGAACATGCTATCTTGATCAGATAATTCAGAGTCAGAATTACTAAAACTACAGGTTTCAGTAGAATCACAATAGTCTTATCCTAATATGTCTATTTATTCTTTAATATGAAAATTAGGACAGTGGTCTGTTTTGTGCAGTTTGGATCCACATTTGAATGATTCATTGAAAATGTACCAATGTCTTCTTTTCCACTTGCTTTCCTTTGTCTTGTTGGAATTTTTGTGCTTTTTCTTAGGATCTTTTCCCTTTCTATGATCCAGTGGATATTGGTGGCCACCCACCAAGTCCACTTGGACCCCCACCATTGTTTCTTTCAGCTTTTTAGTTTCCTTAATTGTAGCACAATTTACTATTTTTAACAGTTTTTCGAGTCCTAAACTTCCAGAGTCGTTTTGAGGCCCTAAACGACATTTTTTGGGAACAATGGGAGAAACATGGGACATTGGGCCAATGATTATCATCCCAAAGTTGTAGTTCTTAGATAGATATTTCTAACAAGATATTGTGCACGTCAAACGGAGAGCATATGCCAAAGTTATGATCTCGGGAAGTTGATGTACCAATTTACCCAAATGGGGCCCACAGTTTGGTGTTTCATCTTCTACGGTTAGGTTTTGGTTGTTTAGGGTTTTCAATTGTTTCTCAACAATAAATAGGCATTCGAGCCTCATTGTAACTGAGTTCAGAGGCATGTAGCCACCACATCTCTTCTTATAGATAAGCTACCATCGCCCTAGCTGGTTTATTTCCATTTATGTTTGTAAGCATATTTCAATATTTTACATAAGTGAAATGAAGTATTATTTCTGCTACATCTATATGTTTATGGTTATCTTTTTAATTTGTTGTGTTCTTGTTTAAATCTGGATCAGTGGTATCAGAGCGGTCTGCTTTTTCTCTATTTTTCTTTGCATGTGCCCAACAAGGTCAGGATATAAGGAGTTAGTGGTTGAACTGGTTGAACATTTGTAAGACCAGCCTCGCAAATCCCGAAAGCCTCCCATGGTGGATGAAAAGAAAGACGAGGGGGTAGGAGATCCTATCAAAATATTGCTCAAAGAAGCCCTCGAGTGATAAAGGAATGCGATGATGGACAACTTTGCCCAGATCCTTCAGCGGCTTCCCAGGGGCAACGCATTGGCTTCCAACAGCTACTCTGGAAACTCCACATCGTTTAATATACAAGTTAATTTTTAAATCCCCATACTCGAGGGTTAGATAGATGTAGATGTCGTTGATAAATGGTTAAATCTACTAGAGGTTTATTTTTCTGTTCATGATTTTTCCAATCGAAAAAATATTATTTTTGGTCTTCTAAAAGAAGCCCCCCATGTCAAGGACTGGTGGGAAACATACTATGAGTAGAAGGATGAAATTACCGGATCACTATTTTCAGTTGCACCCGCTTGGAATTCATTCCGAGATGCCATCAAGGAGCAATACTACAAGTTAATTTTTAAATCCCCATACTCGAGGGTTAGATAGATGTAGATGTCGTTGATAAATGGTTAAATCTACTAGAGGTTTATTTTTCTGTTCATGATTTTTCCAATCGAGAAAAGTTTATTTTTGGTCTTCTAAAAGAAGCCCCCCATGTCAAGGACTAGTGGGGAACATACTACGAGTAGAAGGATGAAATTACCGGCTCACTATTTTCAGTTGCACCCGCTTGGAATTCATTCCGAGATGCCATCAAGGAGCAGTACTACCCTGTCGGAGGCTATGAGGATCAATACATAAAGTGGACCACGCTGCGGCAGGGAAGGGACCAAGATGTGTCGGAGTTTACCAATATCTTCCATACCCTTTGTACAAATTTGGGTATCAAGGACTCAAGCAACATTTGATACTCAAATACTGTGATTGCTTGCACAAGTAGATCTAGGAAGAAATAGAATTCCTAAACATCTCCTTGCTTCGCATGGCATACCGATATGTCGTCAAGGTTGAGAAAAAGTTTAAATAGAAGAAGTGAGACTTTGGATCTACGAATCCAAAGAAAGGGAAGGGCGCCTCCAAACTGTAGAACAAAGGACAAAACCAAGGCGGGGTGACCCAAGACAACCCACCAAAGTTGAAAGCAAAGAACAGCTCCGCGAAGCCAAAAATGGACACGAGAAAGTGGTATGAGTTTCATATGAGCTCCACTCACCACACAAGTGAGTTTTGCGCCAAGTAGTCACTGGTGGTTCAGCTAAAAGTTTCAGAATCAAATGCACATTCTGACTTTGAGTCAAAACCCGACAAGGGGAATGACAAAAGAAAGCAGATTATCAATGTGGAGCCCAACGCCACCGTTTCCACCACGAAGATCCAGAAGGAGGAACCTAAAGATCCAGAGGAGGAGGAGCATCTCTTCCACTCCTAGATGTGGGTAAGGCTCCTCTGTATAGTTCATTGTTGACAGCGGGAGCCAAAATAACCTCATTTCAGTAGAGGTCATGATGCAGTTGGGCTTACCCACCACAGTACATACACAACCATACACCATCGGGTTGCTTCACCAAGGACAGGATCTTCACGTTAGCTAACAGTGTCACCTTCCATACAACATCAAGCCCTTCACGGATGAGGTATTGTGTGACATTGCTCCCCTTGAAGTTTGTGATGTATTATTAGGACAACCATACTTTTGGAAGCGACATGCTATGTATGAATCAAGGCCTCGTGCTATTATTATTACTTTGGGAAATAAGTTTTACAGGATACAAGAGGTAGCACTGCATACCACCATCCTTTTGGTTACTACAAAACAATCCAGTAAGCTCATTTCCAAAACCGCGAAATTTTCTTTCCTGATGATACGCCCTGAAGGAAAGAAGAAGACAGTGGCCATGACCTCCAGACAAGGCCCCTCCGCATGACAACTACAGATGGACAAGGTCATGGAGGAGTAAAAGGACATCTTCACCTCCCTCACAGGGGTTCCTCTGCACTGTCAGGTCAAGCACTCCATCGATCTAACCCTAGGTGCATTGCTTCCCAATGGAACAATCTAATGGTGCTCTGTTTTAGAGAAAAATGAAATCAAGAGGCAGATTTAGGAGCTACTGCAGAAAGTTCACATCCATATGAGTTCATCACCCTATGGGAGCCCGATCATGTTGGTACAGAAGAAGGATGGGACTTGGAGACTTTGTATATAAAACCGGGCGCTGAACAAGATCACTATCCGTAATAAGTACCCAATCCCATGGATTGATGACCTCTTGGACCAACTGAAGGGGGGAAATATTTCAGCATGATAAATTTGAAGTTAGGATATCACTAGGTAGCAATTGAACCCTCTGATGTGTGGAATATTCCCTTCAATGCCAAGGAGGGCCTTTTTGAAGTGTTGGTTATGCATTTCGGATTGAAAAATGCTCCTGCAACCTTCATGAGGCTAATGGATGACATGTTGTAGCCATTAACCAACTCATTTGTAGTGGTATACTTGTTTGACATCCTGATCTTCAACTAGAGTTGGGAAGAGCACCTCCAACACATCTGATAGGTTCTCCAAACACTGCGACAACACAAGTTATGTGACAATTTGGAGAAATGCACTTTTGGCATGACCCAGGTTCAGTATCTGGGATAAATTATTAATGAATAGGGGGTGCATCTGGATCCAGCCAAGATCCAATTCATTTGCGATTGGCCTTCTCCAACCACTCTAAGAGAGCTATGCAGCTTTCTAGGTCTTACCAAATTCTACCGCACATTCATGTTGGGATTTCCTCATATCACTTGGCCCTTGAGTCAAGTAACCAAGGGAGGAGCGAAAGAAAAATTCTTTTGGTCTGAATCTCAACAGAAGGCATTCATAGAGTTGAAATATCACCTCTACTCAGCACGAGTGCTTGCATTACTAGACTTGCAACAACCATTTGAGGTCGAGACAGATGCCTCTAACTATGATATTAGAGCAGTCCTTACTCAACACGAGCATCTAGTGGCATATCATAGTGAGACACTTTCAAACACAGTTCGAAAGTATCCCACTTATGACAAAGAGATGTATTCCATTATGCATGCCTACCCATAATTGAAGCATTGCATTTTGGCGAAGGAAACGGTCATCAACACAAACCACTAACCCCTACAGTTCATACAAACCCAAGGGAAATTGTAGAGTGATCGCGATCATAAGTGATCCACATACCTGCAATAGTTCCATTTGAATATCAAGTATAAGAAGGGCAGTACCAATAATGTTGTAGATTGCCTCAGTCGACCACCAATCATGGCATTAACCACCGTGCTCAACTCTTGTGGGCACGAGACTTGTGATTGGCCACTTCTCTACCAAAGTGACCTAGAATTTGGCCACACGTACCATACACTCCTAGAGGGTCAACATGCTCCAAATTTTCACCTTTAGGATGCCCTGTTATGCCACCTACATCACCTTTTTGTTCCTTCAAGCGAGCATGCCAAGATGATTTGGGAAGCACACTATAGTTGAGTTGTTGGGAACTTCGGGGTCAAGAAAATGGTGGAAGTACTGTAGAAGTATTTCTATTGGCCGAATCTTCAATAGGATATCAGGAAGTACTTCAGATCGTGCACTTCCTATGCCATTTCTAAACCGACCATCAAGAAGCAAAGGCCTCTATACCATGTTTCCTACCCCTAGTCGACCTTGGCAATCCATATCCATGGATTACATGTCAGGCCTTCCTTCCACTAAGCATGGAAATTACTGTGTTTTTGTGGTCGTTGACAAGTTCTCAAAGATGGGCCATTATGGCAGCCTACAAGAATAATATCACAGTAGAAGCCACTCCTAAACTCTTCTTTGAATGAGTGTGGTTGCACTTTGGGATCCCATAGTCTATCATGTTAGATTGGGACAAGGGGTTCATCAGTACATTTTGGTCCAGTCTCTGGTCGATGTTGGACACTAAACTCACTAAGTCCACAACCTTCCATCCTCAAACTAATGGCCAGATAGAGGTTGTCAACAGGATGATCGTACACATTTTGTGCATTTACAACTCAAAGCATCCACACACATGAGATGAGAGCCTCCTCTATGTTCAAGAAAGCTACAATCGGGCTCCCCACAGCTCGACTGGACACAAACTTTTTCAGGTGGGCTTGGGATCCCAACCACTATGTCCCGTTGATGTGGCCATGCCATTCGTAGCTACTCACATAGATAAGGCAAATAGCTTCATTAAGCACATCCAACATATTTGACAGCAGATCCATGACATTCTGGAGAAATCAAATGCAAAGTACAAGCAGCAACATGATCAACACTAGGTGCCACACAAGTTTCAGGTGGGCGAAAAATTCTGGTTGCATTTGCAAAAGGAACGCCTTACCGAAGCCTATCGAAAACTCAGACCACTCTGATATGGTTCTTACACCATTACCAAGGTTGTGAGAGACAATTCATTTGAGCTTAGCATTCCCCCATTCCTTGGCCTGCACCCAGTGTTCAATGTGGACTGCCTTCGACCATACTTTCCACCATTACTAGACACATTCGATATTGCAGAACAACTCACACCCATATATTTAAATCTAGATTGCATGGAATAAGCTGTAACTTATCAAATCATGGACATAACGATTAAGCACACTTTCCATCTGTGCTTGAAACAGAGTCATTTTTTAGGAGTAAAGGGGCGGATTTAGCAATATTTTATTTTTCTCCCAACACGATGCTTTTAGATGGTGGAAAGACCAATGGGGATTCAATCTTTTAACCATTTGAAGTTGTCCATTGGTGCTTTGTGGATATTTCTCCAGAAAACATTTGTATTTCTATACTGGTCTATTGTTTCTTTGATTCATAGAAAGAAATCCAAGAGTTTTTAAGATTCATGTATTCTTTCCATGCCAATGAAACATTGTGTTTTTCTTCCATGGATGCTATTAAATTGAAGTCATTAGAACTTGGATGTGAAAATAGACCCAATTTAGCATGATCTCCATCCATGTTGCATTAATCTTGTATTTTGGACATCCTTCGATGAGAGAAAAGAATTTGTACATCTTAGGTTTGGATGGCTTTTTATAGTCATTTGGGAGAATGTTTTTAAAATGTCAAGAAGGGGTAACTGAATCCATCTGTTCAAGATAGCCAAGTCCATACTTTGGTATACGAATAGGTCGCATCTTACTAAACATCTCAGTGAGCCTTGGATCTTCATTTTCTAAGGATTCAAGATCATGGATCACAAGTACTTCGTCATGAGGGAATAAGATATTGTTGCATTTAGGATTTGGACAATAGTTGTTTAAGAGATTTGAAGGAGCTTCTCCAGTTCTTGGATTATGACTTTTATGGATGGTCAAATGTACAAGGCATTGTAGGTTGACTAGATATTGGCAAGTAGGGCAATTAACTTCTAGTTTAGAAAAATTTAAAACTTTAGTGAGTTCAAATAGTTCAATATGGAAACAGTTTGTACATATGGAGGATGATGTGGCAGATGCTTCAACGGGAATGGGTTTAGATTTTTTGTAGTCGGTCACTACCTGCTCTATCTGTACTCTAGGAATAGTAGATATACAAGGGAAAGACAGGACTGGAGAGGCAGAACCTTCTCTGATTTGTGCAGAAGTAATGTTCTGAATTTTTGTTGTTCTGGGAATATCTATCACCCAACTCTTATGAAAAATTAGCTCTTCCCATTTTATTGTTTAGTGTTCAATCTTTTGCTTATGAGCATCTGTGAGAAGGTCCACACTTGATTTTGACTCTTAGCTAGGAGAATGCAAGACTGTAGGATAGAGGGTGATAGTATGATGGAAACAACCTCTAGTGTGGATGGAAATATTTGTTCTTTTTCTCTGCATATCAAAACCATAAGTCTTTACCTGCAACTGAAGTATGTGTGTTCATCATAGACATAGACAGAGAAATTTGGATAGCAATCAAAACAAACAGGTCTGTTTGGAAAGGTGAAACAATCCCTCGAAGAATAGAATCAATATATTTGTTAAGAGTCGGGTCTCTAATAGTAGCTAAAATAAAAGTGTTCAATCCTCTATGGGTTAAACAAAAAACTCCCACCCGAATGCAACCAAGATGCACATAGGAAGTATTATGCTTTCTTGCTTTTTTTGTAATTCTTTGGGATCTAGAAGAGGAAGAGTCTAAATATTTTCATCATTCCCTTGGACCCGATTGACACATTCTTTTACAGAAACACATGTAACAACTTTGAGGTGAAACATATAAAGTCAGCATACACATGTGATGGACTAATTGATGGGAGTTTCCAGCACGAAGTAGGATGGTTTTAGACTAATTCTATCTCACCATAATTTATTATGAAAGATGAAGCTTTATCAAAGAAATTTGCAATATCTATATTATTGGAACTTTGTTCTTGGTCTTGAATTTCTTGGAAAGAAACAAATCTTCTTCCAGCTTGTATTTTAGCTAAAGAAAAGTTTATAATATTACTTGATAAAGCAGATGTTACTGACTCTAATAACAATGTGAATATCCAAAAAATAATACCATACCACTTTGTATATCCAAAAAATAAATGAAAATTCATAAACCTTTTGACTTTTATAAAAATTAACGCGACTCATATAAATTCACTTCACAAGGAGTGTCGTGTTAGTGCTCTAAAGCTTCCAATGTAGGAAGGAACCCATGTGCATGCAAAGTGGAGTAAGTTGATGACCTATAACATGGCTCGTTGTTGAGGCCATGTGCATTATAACACCTTATATACAATATGGAAGGTGCATTATGGCTTCAATATGTAATGTGCGTTATAGATTCAACCAAGGAAAAAAATATTTTTCTCTTTTTCTCGAATTGTTGCTAGTCCACTTTTCCTAGATTGTTTTTCAATACCAAAAAAGCATGATTTTGTATTAATATCAGATGAGTTTCAAAATTTACATATTTTCTGGCAAAAACATACCAAAAACAAAAACATAGACATAACAAGTCTATAAAAAGTCACCATAAGGAATTGCCTCCTATAAATAGTGCGAGAAGGGGCATAGAAATATGTGACAAACATAGGAATATGTATGATATCAGTATACAACCCAAAATGTTAGGCAAGATAGAGATAAATCCATATTGATATAGAACACCATCTGCAAAGGAGAAAACTCACTTTGCAGAGGTCACTGTCAAAAGCCCAGTGGCCAAGAAAAAAGAGGAAGAGCAGGGAGAGAGAAATAGATACAGATTATGTTCCCGGGAGATTAAAATCCTCTATATGATAAGTAATATTACCAAAAAGAATGTCCATTTTCCATTTACACGGTTGTAGTAGTAGCCCTTTTTTTGAAAAACTATCTGCATGTACATTTTGTGAGTTGTCCACATGTTGAATTGAACAATCCTTTTTTTCTTTCTAGAAAAAATCGATTATGTTCATCCATGATATTAGTAGTTGATTTTTTATGGAAATTTTCCATATGACATGGTCAATTATGAATTTAGAATCTCCATAAATGTGAAGAGCCAGAATGGTTAGGAAGGTAATGAGATATAAGGGACCTGAAAGTGCCATTGGTTCAGCATTGTTATTTTTGCCTTCTCCACCATTCTAGTGAATGTAGAAATTTTGTTGTTCATTCATAAAGATGAAAATATTGTAGGCACATATCTCGTTTTGCACTGTCCCATCAAAAAAAGCCCTATGGAATTCCAATTGACAAATATTCTATTTCCTGATTTTTTTTTTACATTGTTTGATCTGAGGCAAATAAGAGTTATAGAGAGAGATGATATTGTAGAAAATTAGCTGAAAATCTTCCTGTTTGTTTTGAAACAGAAACTTGTTTCTCCACTTCCACTTTGTCCAAAATGTAATTTATGGAATGGATCTCCAGAAGGTTTTAGGTGCACTCCACCATTCAAGTGAGTCTTTAAGAGAAGAGTGTATTATAAAACTGAAGCCCAAATAAGCCGATGGTTTCCTCCAAACTTGAGAGGTGATGCTGCAATTAAGGAACATATGATAGTTATTTTCCCCATCAACTTTACAAATCAAGCAATAACCCAATCTTGTCCATTGTCTCGTTTGTAGATTTTCCCAAGTGAGGTTTTTATTATTGTAGAAAAGCCAAGAGAAAATAATAATTTTGCTAGGGACACCTATTTTCCATAGTGGATAAGGGAAAAGATGATTTCAGAGAGAAAGTTGACTCCTGGTTAAAGTTAAATAGGTTTCAACAACACTTATGTTTTCCTTCCCCCTTTTCCCCTCCAGGTGAGGAAGTCATGTGTTTTGGTGAGGCAGAAACCGAGATTCCTTATGATCATCAGAGTCATGTTACATTGAAAGGCCAAATTTTCTTGTAGACCCAACTCTTGGGCTTCTTTCCATATGGGAAAAGGTCCCTACCAGCCTGCAATGACCCAACTCCAAACAAAAATCCCCAAATGATCGAAGGCTTTTTTAATTTGTTGTGGTATAAAGAGATCTTTCCCCACTTCGGAAATGGAATCAAAGTCTATATACACATTGCTTCCATTCTATAATGTCCAAGAGATATTTTGAAGGAAAAAAGACTCGATTTTATTAAAATTATGCCAAATAGCAGAGCCATGTGAGGATCCTATAGTGCCTTTCCTATACTAGAAAGAGAAATCTTTGCTGCCCATATACTTTCTTCTTATGGATCTTCTCCATAAGACATCTCCGTATATACCCTTCCATAGAGATGTAAATAACAAGGCAAACCCAAATTTACGAATATCCATGATCCCCCAGCCTCCTAGTTCCTTGGGAAGAGTAATATTTGAAAGTTTTGTCAGATGAAATTTCATTTTTTCTTTGCATCCACCCTAGATGAAATTTGTTGTCAGTCTATTCAACATTTTTATAATACTGGCAAGAATGTAAAAATGGTGGGCCCAATACATGGTCAGTTGTGCTAACACAGATTGTGTTAGTACCGCTCTTCCTGCCATGGAGTAACACTTATTTTCCCAACCTGATATCCTTTTGAAATAACAGACAGTTATCCTTTACCAGTCCACTCTAGTATAGTAAGAGGGTTTAAGGTGATGTCTGAGGTATTTCATATCGTCCTTTATAACCCTCACTTTTATGTTATACAACTCTACCATGTAATTAATGATTTCCTTATCACATTCCCCATGATAGAAGATGGATTTACTTTCATTTATTTGAAGGCCAATAGCTTTTTCAAAATTCTTCAGGATGTTATAAATACATATCTAGGTGAGAAAACAAAGCATTTTGAATATCAGTATATCATCCACAAATAGACTGTGAGAAATGTATTTTCTTTTGTTGATCATCATAGGATGCAAATGTCCCTAAGAGACAACCCTTTTAATATGCAAACTTAGGAAATCCATTGTCAGGATGAATAGTAGTGGGGAAAGGGAGCATCCCTGTCTCAAACCTCTAGTAGCAGGGAAGAACAAAGAAGGATATCCATTGATAAGGATAACAAAATTAACGCTCTCGACACAAGCCATGATCCAATTACAACAAGAAAGATTGAGGCCAATTTTGGAGAGTACACATCTTGAAAAGCCCCAATCAAGACAGTCATAAACCTTCTTGAGATTAATTTGTAAAATTGCAGCATCAAGCTTTTTTGTGTGTAGAGAGTGCAAACTTTCTTGAGTGTTTGCAACCGCATCATGGATGTTTCTGTCTTGAAGGAAACCATGTTGTTCTTGTCAAATGAATTTGGATAGGCTAACTTTGATTCTACCAGTAATGATCTTTGCGATAATTTTATAAATTGCATTAGACAATGATATTGGTTTGAAATCCGAGAAAGAGACAGCATTTTTCTTTTTTGAAATGAGGGAAATGTAGGTTGATGATATGTATTGGTGAATTTTTCTCGACAATCTTGATTCTTCGACTATACTTTGAATGTCCATCTTAACTAAATCAAAAAAGTGGATAAAGGATTCTATAGTCCATCCATCTGGACCTGGACATTTATCTTTCTTAAAGGATTTCATTACAGATAAAAGTTCTTCCTCTGAGACAGGTTCAAAAAGACTATCATTTTGTTCCTCATCGAACATGGTAGGAAAAGGATCATACCCCAGAAGATATCTTCAGCCATGCAGTTCTCATTTCTACTATAGGAATTTTGGAAATAATTTACAACCGCATTAGAAATATCTTCCTAAGTATGTAAAATGTTACCTTTCTCATTCTTTATCTCCCATATAGTATTAATGTTACGCCTGTGATTAGCATATCTATGAAAAAAATTAGTATTTATGTCACCTTCCTTTAAGCATTTAGCTCTACTTTTTAGTCTCCATGAGGCTTCTTCTATGGAAAGAACACTGTGTTTCTTGAATTCAAGCACCTTTATACGATAGTGTAACTTTAAAGGAAGGCAATTGTCAGACATTCTAGAGGCAATCCTGTCTAGTTCCTTTTGAATATCTTCCAGTGTGTTTCTATTAGATTTTAGCTTGCTGATTTGCCAGGGTTTGACTATGTTCCTGAGGGAAGCTAGATTGTCAAGGAGATTCTGAGAAGGAGAGGCACAATGAAGAGGACTGTGACAGATCCATGAATTCTAAATGAGATCATTAAACTCAGGGTCATCCAACTAGATTCTATTGAATTTGAAAGGAAATCCCTTCTGGATACCATGATTTTTTCGTTGTAGAATGTTTGGCCTATGATCAGAGATAAAACAATTGCAATATCCGAATCTAGAGAGCCCAGATATTCCAATAACTTGTCATGAAGAAAAACAATCAAGTCTTCTGGCTAAATGGAAGGGGCCAGATCTGCCATTATCCCATGTGGGGGCTATTTTAGATGGACAAACATCAACAAAATTATGATGAAGAAGGGCATCTTGAATTAGTCTAGCCAATGGGTTTGCCTTCCTTCCCCTTCCCCAAACTTCATCACCACTAAGGGTACAATTTAAATCTCCAGCTATCATCAATGAGTTTAGCTCCATAATTTCAGATGAAAGAAAACGATTCCAGAAAGAGAAATGATCCTTATAAGGTGCATAAACATTTAGAATATTGATGGAACCGGGTGTGCTATGAAAATTTGCTAAAAGAAAGATACGAGCAAAACATCTAAAAGGTTTAACTGATACCCATGCAGGATTCCATAAAGCAACAATCCCCCCCGATAGGCCATTGGACTCTGTGGCTGTAATGTGCCAGGTTGGGAACATTTTCTTAAAATAAGAAATAGTTTCAGATCATCCATGCATTGTCTCCTGGATAAGAATAATATTAGAGTGAGATGTAAGAAACAAGTCCTTAAGGGATAAAAATTTTGGGTTTGCCTCGAGACCCCTAATATTAATAGACATGATTTGGGTCATGGAGAAAGGTTAATTGGTTGTCTTCCTCTAAGAGGCCCATGGGAAAAGAGATCAATTATGGGAATATCTATGAGGAAACGATCCATAATTGTCTTTAGAGGGTTGTTCTTCCTTCCATGGTAATGTCTGCTTCCCCTATTCTTCTTCCTCATTACGGTGATGTTTCCAGCCAAGGTTAGGCTAATGTGAGGGGAAGCAGGCGAGACAGGTTTATGAATGGTGAGGGATTGCAGATCAAGAGTCTTTTTTCTAAGGAGAAAATCCAGGTCACTTCCCAGAGAGTTTGGAGATGAGAAAATGGGGGAATTTGGGGGAGTAACAGGGAGGCAAGGTTCTTTGCCTATTGATTGGCGAGAGGCTCTGATTAGGGAAGGTAAGGGGGAGGGAATGAAAGTGATATGGGATGAAGATGGGACATTGATGAGAGGATGTGGAAGAGGTAAGGGGGCAGGGAATTCCTGACAAGGAAAAGGTTCAGAAGGGGGAGGAGAGATGGGATGAGCAGGATCCCCTAAAAGTGGTGACATTGATTTTTTGGGAAAGTAGGATGTAGAGGGAACAATTATCAGATAAGTTCCCGTAGAATTTTGTATAGGAGAAAAATGAGGGGAAGAGCAATTTGAATTACGTAGAAATTTTGAGTTCCGTAATGACGCCTTCCCTGATCTTTCAACTTCCAACTGATTCTGACAGGAAAAGATTGTATTTGATTTGTCTGGAAACTTCCTTCCATGTAGATGACCTCCCAGATGAAAAGGGCAATGATCATTAAGATGACCAATTTTGTGACAGGTCGAACAGTAGAAGGGGACCCCCCAAAAGTCCAACCTCTGGTGCAAATGGATATCACCCTAATGAAGGTCTATATGGTCAAGAAAACCACCAAAATATTCCTTTTCAATGAGGATCCAGGCCACTCTTTTGCCCTTTGCTCCAAGGCATTTCGGGTCCACATAGACAAATTTCTCAATGGCATTACCAATATCTGTTAATGTATCCTTTGTCCATAATTCAATTGGAAGACTAGGTAATTTAACCCATATGAGTTTATTGGAAGGGGTACTATCCAAAGGATTATATCCAATGTACTAGTGGTGGAGAGTTAGGAAGCTCTTACCATGAACCCAAGGTAAATTTTGAATTGTCTCAAGGTCCTTGATACTTAGAAAAATGGAAACTATACCAATTTTTCATAAGTCTGACAATCATAGGGGAATATCCTAGTAAGGATTTCCATTTGGATCCAAGCCAATTCCTGATTTGGGTGTCGTTCATATCATGGAAATACCAACGTCCAACTAGAGCACGTTTCTGAAGGCTAGTAATTTTGTCTGCAATGGTCACGCTGTCCAGGTTGATAGCAGGGGGGCGGGGGGGGGGGTGGTCTTTATAGGACATTGCCTGTGTTTTCGTTGAGAAAACTCATGCTCGCCACCCTGATAATCACGTGTCGGTTGGGTTGATGTGGAAATAAATAATTCACATAGCGTAGTCTACCAATCACCCGAGATACATGATCTAGCGTGGAACATTTCCGCTTCAATGGTTACACGTACCAACGTGGATGAGGCAGACACATCAAACAATATTTACATTAGGGCCCCGCAATCAAAAGGTCAGGAAAGATAAATTCGTGAATTTCAGGTGTAATGTGAAAGGACCGAGAAAGAAAGGTAACCAAGGCGTCAACAATCCTGGCAGATGATGTAAATGATCCAAATGTTTTAAAGGAAGCATTACTTTGAAAAAACTTAGTTGTAGTAATGCTGTGTAATTATTTTTTATTT
>APFE030776583.1:0-68020 GCA_000404065.3 Pinus taeda
CTGTAACTTATGAGTCCATTTTAAAGGCCCTATGCATATCTATGCCCAACTCTTTGCACCCATTCTCTAGTGAAATTATCTTAGAAATATATCATAAGTTAAATTTTGAAAAAAGAGCAGATATTTTTGAATTATTCAAAGGAACTGGTATTCCCACTCACAGTCATCAATGTTTCCTAAATTTTCAAGAAAAATCATATCCATTTTATGTTTTATTTTAGGGTATCAAAGTGATGAGAAAGTGGATGAAGTAGCTCTATCTTTTCTGTCAACTTTTTGTCCAGATTAGAAACCACAAATCTTATTCAATTTCAACCAGTTTTTATCTAAGTCCATTCATGACCAGTTTCTGAAATTTGGATTTGAAACAACATTTAAATATTAGTCAGTCTTGGTGTGTTTGTTTTTGTATCATCAGTTAGACAGGTTCCCAATAAAATTGAAAAAGTGTGATCTTCAAGGGAATCAATGCTCTGTGGTTCATTGGACTTCCTTGGTCATAAGGAAATATGAGGAATTTTCTTTCACTGATTTTGTGAATAAAGTTCTTCACATCTGCTACAGCCTATTGATTAGTGATAGTCCTCCTAGAATTTGACCTAATATCAAAAGGATTATGTAGCTTAGTGAACAAACAAGGCTTGGTGATTGGTATATGTACCAACATTTTACAGAAATTAGATTGTATGGATGTGAAATTCCACCCTATTAGTTTCTAGTTTTTTTACCTATGTGTATTTTTGCACTTGAATTCATTAGACAACGCCTCAATGTATATCAAGTGAATTTTTTACCTAGAAGGAAACATGCCTTGTTTAAACTGAAGGCACATTTAGGGTCATTTATAGTGAATCAAAGGTCAACATATAAAGAGGTGGAACAATTCTTGGCATAGATGAAGTTTAAACTGTGGGTTACTTCGCCATATGAAACAATTGGGAGAATTTCATCCATCAAAGTTTAGCCAAAATCCCCACATTATTTTCATGTGTCCAAGCTTGAGATAGAGAATTTTGCTAATAGGAATACTTGGGAGGAAAAAAATTTGCAGGAAGTGACAAAAAACAAACTGTGGAGTAGTTAGTAAGACAAAAAATTTTGGTTACACCTGAAATGAAAGAAAATTAACTTAAGTGGACAACTCAAATCTTATTTGAGTCACAAATGGAACATGAATAGTTCAAATTATACCATCAAAAGAAGACAAACAATATGGAGGGAGCGATATTAGAAACTGCCTCATCCAACATTTCTTCACCAGGTACTATGGCTGTTTTAGGTGAGTCTATTTTCAAAATGCAAGAATTTGGTCCAGAGAAAGAACAATCTTCTCCTTATGCTCTTCTAACCAAAAATTATTTTTCTGAGTTTCTGGAAATCAAGAAAAATAATAAGGCTTTTAACATAATAACTTATACCCAGTTCTGGAAGAAAACTTCACTAAAAATAGGTTGCTTTCAACTCTTAATATTGAAAAAGGTGAATTTAAGTTAGCATTTATTGCGACTGAAATTTTTTTCTCCTAAAGTTGTTGGAGATTATAAGACTTTTGTTTTATCTTCCAATGCTAAATATATCCATCCTATAGATCAGATTGATCTGCATAGATAAACTGGTGAGATGATATATTCCTCTCACACTAGTTCTGCTTCAAATGTATCGAAATTGCATAACACTTTGAATAATACTCTTACAAAACTTAAAATGGAAAATACTTCTTCTTTGGTGAAGGATGTTAGGATCAAATCACTAGAAGGCCTTGTAATTAAATTAGGTATGTATCCCAAAAATGTGGACGCATCTCAAGAGATTGTTAAGAAGAAAAATGAAGATATTCAAGCACTTAGAAGATAAATGAATCTACCCACAACAAAGCATCCCCGAACATCAGAAATTGGGCAATTAGAGAAAGAGAAGAAAATTGTATTATCCTTTATAATTCAATAGAACCTACAAATTCAAAAAATGTAAGAAAGGATGGAAGAGTTGTTAAAAGAGAAGGACCACACTGACAATGTAGTAATTCCAATATAGAAACAGGTTCCACAGAAAATATTACTACATAAATACTATCAGAGGAATTATCTTCTCTTAACCTAAAGGATGTTGATATTGGTAGATTTAGAAAAAAATTGGATAGAGCTGAGATGAAAAAAATTAAATTAGAAAATGCCTTAGTCGAGGAACTAAAGAAAAATGCAAATTTACAAAAGCAATTAGAACAATATTTGAGCAGTTCTAACAATATTCAATGCTTATCACAGGCCAAATAACAAAGTTAGATATAAATTATGTCATCTATGTCTGATATTTGGAAGTCTATGGGGATTATTGTAGAATAGGAGTTGATTGAAAGAGCCAAATAAGCTATTAATGACATCAAAATACAATTAGGAAATAAACCTGGACAAGTAAGTCAGATAATGAAAACTCTAAACACAAGGTACAAAGAAGAAATTGAAGAATTAGGAATTGAAGACATAACATAATCAATTATTCATACCAGAAAAGTTATCATGAAGAAAACTCTGACGCTGAAGACAAAGGAAAGGTGTGAAAATCTTCAGTTTCAATATTTTCTATTGTTCCCATATGTGATGTCCCAATAATTGGATTTTTTCCGATAGGTTTTGTTCCACCATTATCTATTTTCTAGCTATGATGTGTGGTGATACCTATGGAACCAAGCAAGTGCAAATCAATAAATTCTAAAGAAAAAATATATTCTACAAGAGAGAGGTCTTCCATCTTTTAAGAATTAATTTGGCTAGATGGAAAAAAAAGAGAAATGTGAAAGATTGTTGAATAGAGAGGCAAGGGATAGAACAAAGTTTGTTGGAATCAAGGGATATATTAGCAGTCAAAATCTACTTCAAATGTTAGATGATGACCTTTTGATTTGCTACTAAATCAAACAATTTTTCATAGTAAAGCCTTCTTTTCGGAATTATACTAATGCAGATGAATCGTACAAACATATGTTTGATCTCAATTACTCAAAAGATGAAGAATGGAAGTAGATGGTCAAATTTGTTCAATAAATTCAGCGTATCAATGCAACATATTAGAAATAGATCACAACTATTGCGCATTTCAAGCAAAAATAACATAGCAATTTCAAATACATTGAACTTGAATGTAGAAATCAAGTGTAGTTGTAGATATTTTTGGTTTAGCTTTGTGAGAAATTTTCTATTTTTAGTTAAAAGTTGTTTAAACATTATCCAAAGATTTGGATAAAGAATACTTTGAAAGTAAATCTTTTAAGATATATGATATTTTGTAAAGCACTATATATAACTTATTTTTTAATAAGAAATAGTTGATGCCTCAAGCAAGTTTATGTAATTTCATAGTCTGTTTTTGTGTATATTTGAGAATAGTATAGAACATTGGGAAGGGAAAGATTGAGTATAAATCTCCTTGATGTTCCTCTGCAAAGTTATGTTCACAACTGAGTTAGAAATTGAACAATCAGTTTAATTTACTACCCAGAAATATTTAGATTGTTACTTCTATGTTGTACTTGGATATATTTGTGTTAACTATAGAGGTTCATCTATATGTCTTTGTTATTATTAGATAATTAATGTTCATGGATAATGTTTAGCCTTTTAAATTCCTCTCAATTCCTCTTTTAAAAAATTGATAAAAATTATATGTTGTTATAATGAAACACCAATAGTTTGTTTAGTCTTAAGGGAAAAAGAATTATAGGCATAAAGAAATTCTTGTATCTTTGGGGTCCTCTACTCCATACAAATCCCTCACATTGATGCTTTGGCACAGTTCTTTAGCTGAGGACTATCTACAATACAACATGGGGGATCAAGAAACCAAACTGAGAAGCACAAACATAGGTAACAATTGATTGAGAAACAAATGTTGTAACATCGGATGTTGTAACAGTAGATGCTGTAAAAAAAAAAAATTCATAACAACATGTCAATGCTAAATATGTTGAAAATCATGTAAAAATTGATTCTATAACAAATGATACTATTGAAACTACTGAAACAATGACCATTACATCAGATGTTGTGACAACAGATCCTGTAACAACAAGTGTTGTAACAACATATGCTGTAACAATTGAAGGGGTAGAAATCCATTTCATCTTGCTTGTCAAAGCTTGAAAGTGGGCATCCAAAGAGGTGTTTCTACCACCCAACACTACACCAACACTTGGGGGATTAAGAAAACAAATTGAAAAGCATAAACATAGGTAACAGCATATTGAGAAGTAGATGTTGTAATAACGGATGTTGTAACAACAAATACCATAAAACATGTCAATGTTAAATTTGTTGAAAATGATGCAACAATTGATGTTGTAACACCCATTACTGTTGAAAATGTTGAAACTATTGTAAAAGTTAATGCTATAATAATTGTTACTACTGAAATACTGAAATAATGACCATTACAACGAATGTTGTAACAATGTATGTTCTAACAATTTAGGGGTAGAAGGCCATTTCATCTTTCTTGTAAAATCCTGAAAGTGGGCTACCAAGGAGGTGTTTCTGCCATCCAACACTACACTAGCACTTGGGGGATCAAGAAAACAAATTGAGCAGCACACAAATAGGTAACATCATATTGAGAAGAAAATGTTGTAACAATGGATGTTGTAATAGTAGATGTTGTAACAATAGATGCCATAACATGTAAATGATAAATCTGTTGAAAATGTTGTAACAGCTAATGCTGTAACACCCATTACTGTTGAAAATATTGAAACTACTGCAAAAGCTTATGCTATAATGAATGCTACTATTGAACTACTAAAACGGTGACCATTACAATGGATGCTATAAGAACAAATGTTTTAACAATTTAGGGGTTAGAAAGCCATTACATCTTGCTTTTCAAAGCTTGAAAGTGGGTAGTGAAAGAGGTGTTTCTACCACCCAACACCATGCCAACACTTGGGGGATCAAGAAAAGACTTGAGAAGCAGAAACATAGGTAACAGTGGATTGAGAAGTAGACGTTGTGATGACAAATGCCATAACATCATGTCAATGTTATATATGTTGAAAATGTTGTAACAATTGATGTTGTAACACCCATTACTATTGAAAATGTTGTAAAAGTTGATGCTATAACAACTTCTAATATTGAAACTATTGAAACAATGACCATTATAGCAGATGCTATAACAATATATAATCCAAAAATTGAGGGGGTAGAAAGTCATTTCATCTTGCTTGTCAAAGCTTGAAAGTGGGCATCCAAATAGGTGTTTTTGCCACCCAACACTACACCAACACTTGGGAGATCAAGAAAACAAATTGAGAAGCACAAACAGAGGTAACAATGGATTTAGAAGCATATATTGTAACAACGGATGTTGTAAGAACAAATGTTGTAATAATAGATGTGATAACAACATGTCAATGTTAAATCTCCTAAAAAAGTTGTAACAATTTATGTTGTAACACCCATTACTGTTGAAAATGTTGAAACTACTGTAAAAGTTAATGCTATAACGACTTCTACTATTGAAACTACTGAAATAGTGACCATTACAGTAGATGACCATTACAGTAGATGTTATAACAACATATGTTGTAGCAATTGAAGGGGTATAAATCCATTTCATATTGCTTGTCAAACCTTGAAAGTGGTCAACCAAAGAGGTGTTTATACCACCCAACACTACACCAACACTTAGGGGATCAAGAAAACAAATTGAGAAGCATAGAATAGGTAACAACAGATTGGGAAGCAGATGATTTCACGACAATGTTGTAACAACAAATGCTATAGCAACATGTCAATGTGAAATATACTGAAAATGTAGTAATAATTGATGTTGTAACACCCATTACTATTGAAAATGTTGTAAAAGTTGATGTTATACCAACTTCTACTATTCAAACTACTGAAGAAGTGACCATTACAATGAATGCTATAACAATATTTGTTTACACAATTGAGGGGCTAGAAATCCATTTCATCTTGTTTGTCAAATCTTGACAGTGGGTAGCCATATAGGTGTTTCTACCACCCAACACTACACCAACACTTGAGGGATCAAGAAAAAAAATTGAGAAGCACAAACATAAGTAACACCAAGTTGAGAAGTAGATGTTGTATCAGCGGATGTTGTAACAACAAATTCCATAACAACATGTCAATGTTAAATCTACTAAAAATGTTATAACAACTGATGTTGTAACACAATACTGTTGAAAATGTTGAAACTACTGTAAAAATTGATGCTATAACAATTTCTACTATTGAAACTACTGAAACAATGACAATTACAGTGGTTTCACACACACACACAAATATCTATACATATGTATAGATATCTATATATATATATATATATATATTATATATATAATATATATGATTATGTATGTATGTATGTATGTAGTATGTATGTGTATGTATGTATTGTATGTATGTATATATATAATATATATATAATATATATAATATATACACAACACCACACACCACACACACATGTATATATATATATTATATATATATATTATATATATATATATATATATATATTCGTTATTCCGCCAAAAACCCAACGGGCCTCAGCTCTCCACACTAGCCATACGCCTTTTGTGTGGGTCCCACGTGACACATCACCTGGATTACCCTCTCTCAGCGGTTTCTAGATTGTGTGCTTGGTTACCCATCGAGCTCTCTATCCTAGACTTACATGGACAATGGGACCCTATCTATTGTCTTCTCACTAGCCCAGAGCTTGTCGACCAATTGTTGCTTCCACCAGTTCATGTCATCCAGGTTACGTTATCATAGTGCCTTCCCTTATGATGCCACTTTGTTCCGTGGGGTCATGGCATAGGGCTAACTTGGAAATGGGTCCTCACCATTCCAATTGGGAAATCAATCACATCAATGGAAGGCCTTCACGGCTAGGGTTTGATCAACAAAAAGATAATATTACTCAATCATTTATTATAAGTTCAGGGCTCGATCCCTCTAAGAAATAACAAGTTTTTCTGTCATTCTCTGTCATGGCTCAACTAAGGGATGTCAACGCTACGTTATGTGATGTTTCGGAAGGGGATCTAAATGATCGCCCCAACAAAAATCTTTTCTACATAAACTTCCTTGAGCCAGCTTTTTCAACCATAACTCTGTCTCAAAGGTCTGACAGACCTCCAGGTCAACACTAAGGCTTCATTTCAACAACACTAGTTCATTAAGGCACTCCATGATGCTACCCCTCCTAAGCTTGGGTGATAGATTATCCAAAGAGTTCCTGGTTTGTTTTCATTCCCCGTTCTCAAACAAGGGATTCCACACATGGAAACATAGGTGCTCTTACACCTACCAAGGTCATGGTGTGGTTTCTTGAAAGGTTTCCACCTCACTTGCCACACGCCAGCTGTGTCAGAATCCATGTCGAGGCTACAAACAAATTTATGGTGATATGTAGAGCCTTTTGATTCCTAGCTAGTAGCACTAAGGTGCTAGTGGAAGATATCTAGACACTATTGTCAGATGGCTAAGGGGCCATTTAGGGTTGGACAATGGGATGAAATGGCCCTAGGCACATGTGAAGTTAGACAAGTCAGCCTCAAGCCCAAGTGGACCCTCATGGAACCTTATAAATAGAAGATACCTCAAGCTCATTTAGACACATTTTTTTCAAGCCATCTTCTACTCTCTTCCTTTGTCTTGTTCCACACATGTCTGATAGAGGAATTTCATCCAAGGGTCTGAAATTACAGGGGTGAAGCTCACACATATCTAGGGTTTCTATTTCTCATACGCACGCACGTAACTAATATTTTTCGTCCCTAGACGCATGCACAAAGTGGCTAAGGGAGTGTCTAGGAAGTCTCAAATGCTTGCACAGAAACATGAAGGTAGAGTCCAAGGTTTAAGAATCATATCAAAAGATATTGGTCTCCAGATGCTTGCACAGAGTGGTCAAGGGAATGTCTGGGTAGTCCTAGACGGACGCACAATAACTAGAAGAGAGCATATGGGGGTTTGGAGCAGTTTTGCATAAGTTTGGCCCTAGACGCACGCATACAGTCTTCCTGGGAGTGTCCGGGTCAAACACAGACACCCTCACATAGTGGCTAGGGGAGCATCCTGGAAGTTTTAGATGCATGCAGTTTGAAACTTAGGAATATAAATTGATGCAAGTGATTGCGAACCTTGCCAAGCATTCAGTCTTCCATGTAATTATTTCATATTAATAAAAGGGTCTTTGTGCCCAATATTTTCAAGTTCCATTTAAAGTCTTATGGCTTTAACTACAACCTGTAACATGGCCTACGAATTCTCTGTTATATATTTATTTAAGTGTTGTTTACCATGTTAGAGTCGGTCTTGAGCCCTCCATCAGCGATCAAAACTCTTTGCAATTTGCATAGGTAGGTGTCTCATCAGTGTCAATTTTTGCATCCCGTTAGGCATGCCATAACCCTGATGGAGGAGCTGATGTGTTTATACCCCTCTTGGCATTGCTGGTTTAAGTCATTTCAGTCATTAAAGCTCTTTCAAGCTTGTCTTGTCTTCTCTTGAGGTCAATTTCCTAGGTCTAGGGTTTTGGTCAAAAATGTTACAAGATCATGTGTTTGAAAGTCAATGAGTGCTCAGCAAGCCAGAAGGATGATTTTAAAGGTGTTTCTTAGAAATTTCTATCTTGTACGGTTAATTTTCACCTTGGATTTAAAAACCCTGTTTTTAAAGCCAAGGTCATTTTTCAAATTTTTGTAAAAGTGGTGAAATTTCAAAAGGCTTCTAAGGACAGCATGTAACCCTGGCTCCCTTGCCAAGATCCCTCAGATGATCTACTTGCAAAAAGAATCAAGCAAAAGCACTAAACCAGTCAATTTCAGGACAAAAGGAAACCAAAAAGACAACAGCTTTTAAAGTTTAAAGGTGTCATGAAAAAACATTAGAAAGTGGGTTTGGGCATGAAATTTTTTCAAATGAAATATATAAAGGCCCAAACTCCCTCCTTGCACTCTCATTGTGTATTCATAACCCTTGCAAGAGTGATTGGGCGCACTTCCAAGTGAATTGAGGCAAAATCGGGCTCAGGACAGGTGCGCGACATGTCAAACTAGGCGCGCGACATGTTGGGCTGCATGCGACATGTCAGAGGGTCTCGCAGAGTGTAATTTTGCAATGCGTGCGACATGTTGGGAGGTGCGCGACATGTTGGGTATGCTGCACGACATGTCAGGCCCTCTTTTTAAAACTACCTGCAAATTCACGAAGGATCCATAAATCGCCAAAATTCGTAAGGTAGGCCCTCAATCTTAAACAATTCTTGCTTGCCATGGTTAAAGGAAATCATGTTTGCATTCTCAAAGGCCTTCCTTTGCAAATGAAAAACTCCACTTTGCTTTGGTTTAAAGTTGTCCAAATGGCAGTCCATGTCATCATTTAGCTGAGTGTATCATGATTCAGAGGGTTTTCATCATCACATTAGGTTTCATTGGGTCATGTTACACCTTATCCATGCTTCAGTTGTGCCTAGGCAAGGTTCATTTCCCTCTCCTAGGGTTTTGAAGGCAACTTCTCTTGGACGGTCAAATCAATGGAAAAACTTGTTTCCATTGATATACGTATACATTTTTAATTAAAATCTATATACAAAATTGATTATTAACCCTATTAAAGATCTTTATAATTTTATATGATTGATTAGATCTATTTATAAAGAACTTCTCTTCGTAATCAAACTAAATAATATTTATTTTGAAGTTATATTTTTATTTTATAAAATAATCTCAACATTGTAAATATATGCGAATTAACTTTTTTGAAAAAATATAAAAAATGAGAAACTTATTAGTTGTAGAATTTTCAACGGTTAATTATGAATCTAGGATTCTGGTAACGCAAATACAACAACCTCGGATACATTCTAACGTAAAATATATAAACTATGTTATAGTAGCAACTTCCTTTAAGGAAAAAAAAAACACTAGGTTGACTTACTATCGACTTAATTGTGAGAAACAACGCAATTTGAGGTTGAAGCAACAAAAAGATTTGATAACTTTCCATAGACCTTAAACAAATTTTTTATTGTATTTTTCATTATAATTAAATGAAAAAAAATACATGTGAACCAATCAAGTAACATACTAAAGTGGATTTGATTACGGATAGTGTTGTTATTACATTAAAATAATAATAATTTGCATATAGAGCATCACTGGTTATTCATTTGAAAATTTTATTATTTAATTATTATGGAAATAGGATACTAAGGATGAATTATTTTAATAATGTTATTATATATAATTAAATTATATATTTAAATTAATTATATATATATATAGCTGTTAGTTGTATTTGTATTAATTATAATTAATTTTTATATGTAAATATCATTATAATATTAAAAGAAGGGTCACAATTTTATTCAGTTTAGTTGTGAGCTTGGAAATTCTGACCCTTATGGTGCAATTGCCATTTCAATCAGTTGAGTTATCACTTGTTTTTTTTTATCCTAAGCCGTCTTTGTAACCTTGGCAAGAAATGTTGGTAAGGTGCATAATTCAATCCACTCAACCAATGTTTTGGTGTGGTGAGCATGCTCACTAAGAAGAATTATAATAAACCCCCAACATGCTTATCCATGCAAAGAGCAACCCTTCTTTGGAATCCTGAGCTTTCCAATGATGCTTTTATTAAAACAAGGATTGTGAAGAGGAGCGTTGGATTCTCTAACAAGTTGAATGAGTATAGTTAAGTATTTCTATACACATTGTTATATATCAAGAATCGTATTATTATGAATATAAGTGCTATCAAAGATCGGTTGTTCACCATATCGTAACCTTAATCAAATCCAGGGGTTAAATATTAGTTAAACAATATCACAAGTAAAGTGTCCAAGTATGTGGCAAGGGAAGACATACCCATGTGTCCAAGTGCATGCCAAGGAGAGGCATGCCTAGAGAACACCCATGAATATAGGATGCACAACACATCGAAGTCATGGCTCAACCACATATATGAACATATGGAAAATCACCCACACAACAACCTACATGGAATTCTTGGTAATATATGTCATTCTAAATATGATTGGTAATTCTTTTCAAAATTAGGTGTTAAGGGATGATTGAATATCATTAGCTCTCATAAATATTAAATAGTTTAATGCAAAAATAATATGAGTGAATTGTTCTAGTTTAAATTTTAAAATTTTAAAATAGTAAATGTATAGAATTTGTCCCTGATGGGGGTGTCGATCTCTGAGACATGCTCGACATATGGGGAATGAAGGGTTTTACACGATAAATGGGGAGGAGGATAGATCATCTGACCTCCCATTACGTAACGTGTAAGGTGAAAGGAATGATGAGGCGTGCGAGATTTCATTCATCCTCTGTAGGAAAGTGTGCTGGTAAGGCAAAGCATTTAATGGCGAATGTTGCGGCTGTGGTAGGATATATTAGGATGGAAGTATGGAGACTAACAGATTTTGGTCTGATAAGTTGTAGTTTGTTTGGGTTCTTCGGCCCTCGAGTACTCTTAGAGTGGTGGAGAAAATGACGTAGTCACTCCCTTCATTGTGAATGGACAACAAAAGCTTCAAGTTTGTATGCCTAGGCTTGGTTCGTTGCCTCTGCTAGCGGGTTGTGGGAAATTTGCATGGTAAGGTGGCTGGTCTTAGTATCCATACTTGTGGTGTTCAATAGATATTTTTTTGAGTGTTTTATGTGTTTGGGGTGGTGGTTGGTTCTTTGATCTGCAGGGAGTCTTTTGTTACCCCGCTCTTTTCGGTTTTATCCTAGACTTTTGAGACACATAATTGGGTGAGTTGAGTTTGGTCTCGAAGGTCGCAGGGGGGCTTGTTGGTGTTTGCTCTAAATTTTAATTGGCCTAGGTTAGGCTCTTAGGATTTTGTGCTATGGGGTGAAGTATTTTGGTCCGTGACTCTACTTCTAGATGTTTCCCCTGACAGTGGAGAGGAAGAGTCGTGGGTTTTGCTGGTGTGAAATATAGGTGTGGTTGAGCTTGTCTTCCTCTTGGCTAATGTGTGGTGGCTGACAGTTCTGAGGGGAAGGCTCATGCTGGATGATTCGGGGTTGGCGTTAGGCTTGCTTTGGCTCACACCTTATCGAGAGGTGGTGAAGAGCATTGTAGGTCCTGTCTTGGGGGTGTCTTCCTAGGCATTCACCATACAAATTGGACCATGTAATTCTCACTCCCAACACATGCGAAGGGGCATTTCAACCAAACAGGGGGACTCCGACAATGAGTTAGAAGTGGCGCTGGGTGATACGATTGTTGCAAGACCCAAGCTGGGAGGGCGTGTTGCTAGTGGTGCAGTCAGGGCTTTGTCTGGAGCTCGAGGTGGCAAAGGAGGTGCGTGTTTTGTGTAGGGTGGTCAAGTTGATAGCGGCGATAAGAATGAAAGGGTGGATTGTGGGCATGAAGCAGGTGTGTGGGATCAGAGTCACAGGCAGGGGTCTGTAGTAGTTGTTGGCCAACAACATCACCCTGCTCCCCATCGTGACCTGCTCCAGTCAGTTCTGGATCGCCTGGAAGCCTACAACAAGACCAGAAATGAAGAGCATGATATTGTCATTGCCACTTTAAACCAACTACATTACTTTCAATGCCATGTCATAGAAAGGGTTATGGTGGTTTGGTGGGGACAAAACTTACTAGCAGAAAAGGTCAAGAAGATGGAAACATGGTTGGCTCACTTTGAGCAACATGTTCAGTGTTCATATCGCCCCCTTCCCCTTTAAGGACTGGGCTGGATAATCCATCATCAATTACTTTTGATGATTGAATATGGTCATAAGCGTCCTTTTGGTTTTGTTTGCCTTTTGATGCTTTTGGCCTGTCAGGATATGGACTTCTAATATGTTTCTTCTTTGTTTTTTGTAATATGGTGATAGCATTGGTCAATAAACCCATTCAGGTTGAGACCACTTGCATTTTGATATGTATGTACTCTCCTTTTAATTAATGAATAGATCCTCAACTTACAAAAAAAACGTATAGAATTTGAAATTATGAATGCATGAAAGTGTGAGAATGCATGAAGGTGTGAGATAACAAGTTAATTAACTCTTCCAACCAATTTAGTTCTCAACTATTCTAAAATTTTAGATAGATTGAATATAAAATTATGAATGCACCAATGTGAAAGTTAAGATTACCCTAATATCAGAAGTTTGATTGTCAAATAAACAACTAATATTAAACCAACTATAAAATCAAGTAACCATTTTTTTTTAATTTTTTTTTACGTAAATGCATGTAGAAATTTTAAATGGAGTTTCAAGATTGAAGAATAGTTGCATGTGATATTTAAGTTAAATATTATATAAAATGGGGAAGTAATAATAATGTTAAATAAATAAAATTTATGGTATTTTTTAAATATTTAACTTAATTATTTATATATATTTAGTTAGTTTAATTAGTTATATATGAAATTTTTAAGTTGCATTATTTATTAGAAGTGTGATTTAATTTGTCTAAAGATTTATTAAATTTCTTGAGTTAGTAGGTTATTGAGTGTAAACTAATTATTGATAGAAAAAATATTTGGATATCATGGAAATAAAATTAAAGATAGTTTTTTAGTGTTTATGTAATATCATATGTGAAAGTTAAATTTTAATAAAAAAATTATGACAAATATAAATATCTACTTAAAAAAAGAGAGGTTAATAATTGCTTACTAAAATCGATATTGTTTTATGTATATCTATTATTAATTTTGTCTTTTATAATTCTTAGCCAATAGAAATCAAATATTCTCATCATTCTAAAGGTTCGGTGAAATGTTGAGATAATATTTGATTACTATAAAAACTTTGAGAAGAGGAAGCTAATAAAAAAACAACTTAAGGATCATGACTTAATGGTGTGGAGAGAAGTGAATGACTAGGAATAAATGGGATGGATTTAGAGGATTGTTGAACTATAAGTGGTCAAATTCATAATTGTGTCTATTGGGCCGTGTTGCTTTAAAAACATCACTTCTCAAGGGGGGAGAACAGAAATAAAAGAGTCTTGTCAACCAACACTTACCAAAAAAAAGAGGAAACACTTGAGCACAAAGGAAATAAGGTAGGGCGCCCCATTTAATAATAAAAATATGGAAATTCTTATATATTAAAATGGGGATTTTTTATTTTTTTTTAAGGAAAAAGAAAAAGTGATTAAAAACAACTTCCTTGGAGTGCATATCTAGTTAATTCCATTGAAGTGATAGGTTGAAACCCAAAAATGTAATAAGCCCATGACCAACTTATGTGATAACAGTGAAGAAGTGTCTCTCTTTTAATGGCAGACCTCTTACAGATAGAGACTAAGTAGAACAAGAAACATGAATGACAATGGGGAATGACTTGGAAGGTCATAGTGATGACTCACATAATTAAGGTGTCAAGATCCACAATAATGAGCCATAATACTCATAGTTGGTGTAGGGTGATAAGTGATAGGAAAGGATTTGTTTAAAGTTTAAATGGTTAAAGATAACAATTGAAGTATAATAAGGAACATTGCTCGAAATTCTATAAGGAGGCCTTGACAAGAATTATGTACAAATTGGAAATAGAAGTGGGAATCAACTAGTAGAGAGTGTACTTGATTGATATGCACTCTTTGTTTCATGGGTTATTAAAAAAAAATATTCAAGCTTCATATAAAGCAACTTATCAAGTTTGAGCTGTTAGTAATGAAATAAGTTAATACAACCACACCAAGCATATAAATTTTTGTAGACAATAATTGTAGTAGTAGTTCAAGTGTTAAAAATTCTAAACAGATTGTTCACAAACCAAAAGTGAAAAGAAATAATCTCTTGTCCAACGCGAATAAATGTGAATCTATGATAAAATATATCAAGTGACATTTGGAGGGGATATTGACGGGATAAGAAATTCCTTTCAGAGTGAACAACAACAGATAAATAACTAGGGATCAACAACCCATTGGTTTAAGTGAATTAAGCATGATGGAAGACTTAAACAATGGCGAGCTAGTGTTGTGTTCCATTGAGAACACTGATATTAAAATGGATAACCAAAATGTGTATACTGATTATGGACTTTCAATTTTATATTTAGATGATTTGAGGAATGGTTGTGTGACCTGTAATACCTTAACAATGAATCTCACTAAATTTCCTTGAGAAAAGAAGAACACATGACTAGAGATTAAGGCTTAAGATGATGAGGTTTTTTGAAGCTTAATGATGTACTTAAACGACTATACTTATTCTCAATCTACCTTGAATTTTATTGGTAATCCCCCTTCTTCAAACATAAAAGTCATCAACATCTCCTCTCATTAGCTAACTAATGGTGAAATCAAAGTTCTGAACACAGGCCTAAGGTTCACCATTGTCCCCAAAGATATTCCTTTCGAAAGTATTATTTGTAGCATGGAAGATAGTATTCAAGGGCTGAATGATGTTGAAAAAGAATGTATTAGCCATGAATGCACTCTCATCATGAGAAAACCCAAACCTCCCAAGTCTATTTTAAATCCCAAATTGTTATTGGCTCTAAAAAACTTAAGGAATAATGATGAAATTGTTATCTTGGAGGATGACAGGGGTGGAGCCACAATGATTATGGACAAATAAGACTACAACTCCAAAATAAAGGACCGCCTCTATAACAATGGTTGTTACAAGAATCTTCAGCATAATCTTATCTCAAAAATCACTAAGGAAGTTAATAAGGCCCTCAAGGAATCAAATCTCGATGAAAAAATAAAAAAGAAGCCAACCCTATGCAGTGAAATCATCCATAGGATTTATTGTCTTCCTAAAATACATAAATAAGGAATTCCTCTAAGTCCCATTGTAAACACCATCGAGTCTCCCACCTATATGCTTTCCAAATATGTGGCTAGAATTCTTAGCCCTCTTGTTGGTAATACTGATTCCTACATTAAAGATTCCAAACATTTTGTGGACTTGATTAAAGATGATAAATGGGAACCCAAAAATTCCTCTTAATGAAGCTATAAATTTTTTCAAAAATGTCACTGACCCCCTTACTGCCAAACTCACTGAAATAAAAAAATTCCTCTTAATGAAGCTATAGATTTTTTCAAAAATGTCATGACCCCCTTACTACCAAACTCATTGAAATCTACCATAGATCACCGTATTCAATTTCCAAGGGTGAATTCTTTGAGCAAACCAGTTAGATTTGCTATGCGCCCCCACTCCACACCCACCACACATCGCCACAACCACCCCCCCCCCCTTTGTACCAATTTGTTGCCAATCTTTATATGGAAATGTTTGAAAAGAAATCTATCAACTCTTACCCCTTGAAACCAAAAATATGGAAGAAATTTGTCAATGACACCAATGTGAAGTGGCCTCATGGAGATTTGGAACTTAACATGTTTTTGGAACATCTTAATGGAATCTTTAAGGACACTAAATTTACCATGGAATTAGAAGATAATAATAATATCCCATTTCTGGATGCTATTATCTCTAAAAGAAATGACGATAGCATTAAACATCAAGTATATAGCAAGAAGATTCACACAGATAGTTATCTCCATGTTGATTCCCATCATCATCGAACTCAGAATTTGGGGATCCTTAACACACTAATCACTAGAGCCTCAAGATTTTGTGAAAAGGAGCATCTCCAGCAAGAAATCGACCGCCTCGCTAAGGTTTTTCTTGATATTGGTTACAACCACAACAACTTCTGCAGAGTCATCAAAAGAACCAAAAAGGGACCTCCTTCTCCAAAATCCCCTCCTTCCCCCACCAAATGGGAAAGCATTCCTCCCCCACATTAGTGGCACCACTGATAAGATTGCTAAGGTCCTCCAGAAGACTGGTATTACTACATCATTTAAGCCCCTTGAGACTATAAGACACAAAATGAGATCGGTTAAATATAAGGTTGATCAACTTCAGTTCAAGGGGGTCTACAAGATCAATTTCTCTTGCAGAAAGTGCTATATTAGGGAGATTATTCAATCATTCAAGATTAGATTCAAAGAACATGGGGCATACATTAAGAATGAAAGGATATGTTCCTCAACTCTCATTGAGAATTTCTCCAAAACCAAGCACCACCTATGCCTTGAAGATTCTAACATCATCACTAAAGAAGGTCATTATTTAAAACAAAAAATTAGAGAAGCATTGGAGATCATCAAGCACCCTAACAATCTAAACATATATGGTGGTATTGAGGTTAGCACTAGCTGGATCCCTTTAATCTCACATATCCAATGATTTTTTCTTTACTCCCCTTTCTTCCCTCGCTCTCTCCTTTGTTTTACTTTATTTAAAAAAATTGTTGTTTATTCTATTTTATTTTGTTTTGTTTGTTTATTCCTATTTTAATTTTATTCTATTATTTTATTCTTCTTTTATCATTATTTATTGTATTATCTTATTTTATTATAGTTTCCCTCCTCTATCCCTTCCTTTTATTTTATTAATTTCCTTTCTTATTTTATCCATTTATTATTTTCTTATCTTACTCCTCTTCTTCTTTTCTTAGTTCATCCCTATAAGCTTCCCTTTCTTCATGTATTTTCTCTCTTATCATTTTTCTTTTTCCTTTATCTTTATCATTATTCTATTTCTTCTTTATTATATCTTCCTTTTGTAATTTTCTTATTCTATCCTATAATTATTTTATTATTATTTTGTTATTTTTATATTTTTTATTTTCTTTTTTGTCTCTTGTTTTCCTTTTATTAATTTCTTTCTTTTATTTCCTCATTCTTCCTTCTCTTTTATCTCTATTATTTTCTATTTTTCTAATACTATTCCTTCTTCTTATTCTATTATTTATTCTTTTTTGTCTTATCTTTAATTCTTTCTTATTTATTTTTTTCCTTTCATCTTACTCTTCATTAATTTGTGCTCTTTATTTCTCTTTGATTTGTTATGTTAACCTCCACTCTTTTTTCCCTTGATTTTTAATTTTTAATTTGTATTTATTTGTTTCCTTTTCTTTTGTGTCCTTCTCCCTCATCATATCTTGATGATGAGTCATGTTTGAGACTCGAAACATTGATATAAAAATGACTACTATAGATATTCATCTAAATTCTCACCTATTAAAACCCTACCACAAAATCCTTCAAATAGAGACTATACTTATTGTGTAAACAATCAACTCCCTAGTTGAAAGCATAGGAAATGATTATTGAAAAAGTAATTGGCATCTTGATGAAAACATGACACTAATAGAATTGATGAGATAATCTAGATCCTATATGGATGTTGAACAATCTTATTTTATAGTTGGTATAATTGTTTATACAAACAAATGAGATTGATTTTTCTTATGAACCATGATAAGAATGATTATAGTGTGTTATTCTATATCTGATAAGTATTGAGATGATTCTCATATTAATGATGTGATGTTATGTGATAAAAGGATATAGTTGTGATGAGAGCTTAATGGTGCATATGCGATGCTTATTTATTTATTTATTTGTTATGATAAAGATGTTGTATGCTCATGATGGATATGATATGCATAGGGATTATGATGTTATGATATGATGTATATTAACATATGGTTCATTTATTATGTGATGCCATGATATCTATTTGATGCCAATATCTTGATGTTATAACTTATGAGGATATTTTATGATGTGAAGCATGTAGTAATTGCATGCAGATTTTATGACATGCATGAGCATGCAATTTTTACTATTCAGAATGTTGTGATAAAAATGATGTTATGTTCTCATGATGACATGTAAGAGTTGGCATGTGAATTATTTTTATGATATTATGATTATAACTAATGCATTGGATGCATGTTGAGATGTGATGATTGACCACAAATCTACGAATGCGCTAAGGGGGTTGGTTTATTTGATGATCTCATGGGAGCCCATATTTGTGAGGGAGAATATGTGACACCATATGGGTTGGGGACAAACTCAATCAACACTACATATGCCAATGGTTCCTTTTTCTTGTATAGCTCTTGATGGATAGCTCTTGAGGGGCTATGGGACCATATTGAGGAGGCCACATGCTTGATATTGTAGGTAAAGTGCCTGATAATAGATTGGGATGTCGAAGTTTGGTGGTGGTGAGGGATTTGATACCTAGGGCTATGCACCTTAGTGAGTGTGGAGGGAATGGGTTAGCCTTGCGAGATGCTCAGATTCATTGAGTACTGGGACTAGATGTTTGTCTTGGGGCAGATGAGGTCTAAGCCTTGGCGTGATCCTTAGGGTCATCCATAGGCTTTGGTATAGTTCGATGAGGCTTATTCTTGGTTCTGAAAGTTGGGAAAAAAGACAGATATTCCTTGGGGTTTCCCAGGTGTTGTAGAAATTTGCAATGTCTATTGGTTATACTAGTTCAAAAAGGGTGTGGGGTAAACATGAAATAATAAATAACTAAATAAAATAAAACATTAAACGATTCAACTTAAATTCGAGACGAAGTTCCTTAAACAGGGGGAGTATGTAACACCCCCTAATAATAATAATATAATAATAATAATTAATTAATTAATTAATATAATATAAAATATAATAATAAATAATAAACAATAAAGAGAAGATAATAATAGTAAATAATAATTTGGAGTTCTAAATAAATATAAATAAAGTAAACTATAAAAATAGTAAGAATAAGTATAGTTAACAAATAGTAAAAAGGAATAAAACAAGGAATAGTTAAATTAAGATAAAGATTAAATTAAGTAAAACTTAAAATAATGAAATACAAGTTGGCATGTTGACACATGGATTGTGTGCATGCAGATCCTTTTCCATTTTTTGGTCTATTTAATGGACGACGAGGACGATGAGATTCATCTATTCCTTCATCTAGTCTCTTGGGATAAAAGTGTTATGAGACAAAGGATTCTCTGGCAGCAGTACGTTGATTGAGGACTCGAGGTTGGCTAGTTGTAGAAAGATTATGTGCATCTGAGCCTATGGTTGGGTGGAAATTCGTCCTAATTTTTTTTTGTTGCAGTTAGCGAAATTCAAAGAGCATTCAACTCCTAAAGCACAAGTATGAAATATCGTCAATACATGTAAGTCATCTCCACTTGTGCCTTTCGAAAATTCTAGGTTAAATAGTTGAATAGTTGTGTGTTGATTATTAGTCACATAAATTAGTCTAATTATTTGTACATTTTAAATCGATTTTTTACAAATTCTATCTTTGACAATGGAATATGTAGATGATATTTGAAGTGTTGAATGCATGATTCCTTCAACCTATGACTAAACAATTCTTGATATATGTCATTCTAATATTCTGAGAGATAACATTATATTCTACCTCGGTTTCGTATATACTAATGCAAGATTCATAACATGTACTCGTGGTGGAAAAAACCTGTCGCAGGAGTGGTTGGGGCATTTGACATCTTTATTCCCTATTCCACATTCTTAGAGGCTATCGTGATTGATTTTTTCCTAGATCTTTTGCTTGATCCAGGAATTGATGGGGAATCAATCGATTCCCTTTGACAAGGTTTCTTTGTTTGGAACGTTTTAGTGCCTTTAGTATATCGTTATTCCACAAATTTGGCAAACATGCACAAGTACGTACCTTCTAGTTTTTTCACTACTTCTACCCCCAATATAGAAGCCATTTCCTCTTTTAGATTATCGTTGTCATGTCCCTATATATGTACAATAATTTTTTTTATTTTAAATTTAGAAATAAAAAATAAACTGTAATTTCTTCTTTTATAATTTTGAAATTAAAAACTAAAAAATACCATTCAAACAAGCAATGGAAACATACAAATATATAAATTGAGTATGAAATACCTCATTCAAGCAAGAATGAAATCCCTTTTCTACTTAACATTTTTTAGTGTCCCAGGGAAATTTTTTTCACCTCTAGACTATGGAAAATTCCTTCTCTTTTCTCCCTTCCCTCTAACTATTTTAAACAATAATAGTGCAAAATGGATGGGCATGGGTTTGATTTTTGTGTAACACCCTCCTCCCACATTTACCCAAGCTCATTAATCCACTGGGGTAAATATGTGAAGAAGAGTTGCTATGATATGACTCAACCTCCTAAGTACAATTAAGGAAGTGGAATCGACAAACAAAAACATTACTGACCTCCCTCTGGTGCTAAAGGACCCCCAGGAGCTGATCAACCATCCCAGGTGCTCAAACACTGAGTTAACTTTATTTTCCAGTGATCTGGATCCTCAGTCATTCCCATGGCAAGGAAAGCAAGTGACTCTAACCCTCCAGTCGCTCCCATAAGCCTGATTCCCAGTGAATACAATCTAAAATCCTCAGTTCTATGCATGCGACACCAAAATTTGAGCCACTTTCAGGGCTAGAATCCAGACCTCTGCCAAGAACTTGATGAAACTCCTAGAAATGATAAATGACACAAATAAAAAGCCTTTAACTCAAAACTTGATCAAGGACTCAACCTAGACCATCCTAACCATGACATAAATTCTATCAAACACATCATGAACATGTAATCTACATATCTGAACATAGGCGTCTCCTTCTGAAAATCATCAATTAGGTATGATGCCCTCTCACAATAGCTACAATAACATCTATTAGGTCATGCTTTCAATGACATTAATTTAACAATCAAAACATGATAATATCCATAATTAAAACAAGTCATAAAACTATGCTTATAACCAACATATAACTAGAATAATACCAATGATAGAAAAACCATCAAAGCGACATGATATCAAGTACAATTAATCATAAAAATACAAGAGGAAAAGATATCTTATTAATATATGCAAAATCCAACCAAGTCAGGGACTTCCACATACCACTCGACCATATATTGGGTTGAAACAAATATTTCTTTCAGCCTATCACTCCTATGCTATATTTAAAGCATGAATGTGGGACTCACAATAAAACAACCAAGGTTTCCTCAAGCTTTACCATGGTCCCGCCAAAACTGGTCAAGGAACTCCTAGGCATGAAACAAGTACCTACACAACCAAGCTTTACCACAATCTCATCATGTAACATGCATCCTCTCACATTTACCCACTTTCATTGGCTTACCCAGGGTAAACATGAGATGAGGGGATAATATGATATGACTCAACCTCCTAGATGACATTAAGGAATTGGAGTCGACACAAATAGACTTTATTGGCTTCCCTTAGGTGCCACAGGATCTCCAATAGTAAACCAACCCCTCTAGGTGTCCAATACCTGAGGCAACTCACATTTTCCCTGACTTGGAGACCCAGTTGCTCCCTTTCCAAGGCCTCCATGTGACTATGGGTTCCGAATTGCTCTTATAGGCTTGCATCAGTGCGATTGTGGCCTTTTCCTGCCTATATATTGCTAGTGACTGCGAGAATTAAGGTTATTTTATAGGGCTAGGGATTAGCCTCTACCCAAAAAGCTATGAACCTTCCAAAACTCATAAAAGACATGAAGACAATGCTTATAACTAAAAACTGGAACCAGGACTTGACCCGACGATCCCTAACCGGGACTTACATTTTGTGAAACACTTGGTAGATATGCAACCTATAGTTCATGAATGCAAGTATGAACATAAGGGATTGAAAACTTATTTGAGGTTTCATAAGAAGGGTCACTACCTTCTCTCATTATCTATCTTAACACCAATTAGGTCTTGCATTCATTATTTATTCAGTTATGAGTGAAAACATGAAAAGAGCCATGACTAAGATTTGTCATAAAACCATGCTTATAACTAGATAAATAACCATAAGAGAACAACCATTACAGTCACATAATAACCAGCAATTTCCTTACCAAAAGTAAGATAAACTTAGCTTTTATTAGCCATAGGAAAATACCAACTGAGTTCAGGACTTCCACATTCCACCCAACCATAGATTGGATGACACAAATATCTCCTTAGGAAATCACCCCCATGCCATATTCCTAGCATGAATGTGGGATTTCATGGGATAAACCAATCCGAAGACAACCAAGGGAATCTATAGGTTAAACCACCTCCACCCTATACATACCATGATCACACCTAAATCGGTGTCGAGATCAGAAAACCAAACCAATCTTGGATGCCTCAGAATTTCTTCACCATCCTTGAGGAATTTTCTTGTCTCCACCCTCAGGTTTTACCATGTATCCTACTATTACCAGTCAAGGGATTCCTGGGCCTCTAGGAGTTTACTGAGACCACCTCACCCCGGATTCTGAAACCACTTGACAATTCAAAGCTCAAACCAAGAATAATCCCATCACATCATGGTTATCTAGAAATGGAAATGCTAGGCTAAAATCCACTGTCGAATCTCGGAAAATCCATGCTAATGACAACAAAAAAACCATATACCAACATGCACATACCATGCATGTCAAAACCAGCTAGGAAATCACACATGCAATCTCTTACCTGTAAGGATTCTCGTTGAAGTTGCTTGATCATTGCCTTCCTTTACTTTCCTTATCCTTCTTTTATTTTCCCTACATTTTCTTTCTTTTCCTTTACTTTCCTTGCTTGCTTACTTTCTTTCTCCTCTTGATGCTTTCTCCTCTCTGAGACAAATTCTAACACTAAACTAACAAAAGGCTACCAACTGATGCTTTGAGGTCTTTTTATTGATGATGCCTTTAATTTATTCAATTTTCCATTATTTTCCTTCATTTTCCTCATCACATGAAACTTGTGACCTTTCACCATCCTTTTCTCCTAATTTCCATTATTTTCATAAATAATGTGCAAAAAATACCTTTTTGCCTTTCCAAAGCCTTAGCCATTGCCTTTGCCAATTTCCTCTTAGCTATAAAACACAACAAGTGATGCACGCTAGGATATTTTCCCAACATTTATCTTGGAATATGTGTCCCTTTCCCGTGGTCTTATTTTACCCTTATTAACTTTTACTACATGAAATTTTAAATCGGGGTTGTCACACGCCATTATCGATCAAGGGTTTCCCAGGCCCAAACAAAGAAATATACACTACCGGGATTTACTGTAATCCCACCAAAATTGGTCAAGGGATCACTAGGCCCTAAATAAGCTTAGATGCCTATGGATTTCTTTACCAATACCCTGAGGAATTTTCCTATCTCCACCCTCAGGATTTCCCCAATCCCGCCAAAATCAGTCAATGGATTCCTAGGCCCTTGGGAATTTTCATGAGACCACCTCACATGGTTCCAAAACCATTCAGATATCCAAATACTAACTAATTAAAATAACCTCATCACACCATGGCTACCCTAAAAGGAAAGGCAAGGCTAAAACCACTGTCACCCCTTCACCACTCATATCTTGCTACATAATTGTTACCCCCACCAATCTGTTTATGTCATCTATCCTTCCACGTCACTCCCCTTCACATCATATTATCTGTTTAATGTTAAAATCTTTGCTGGGAAATCTAAAGGAATGTTATGTCACTAACTCCCACCATCTATCTGTTTTACAAATTAATCTCTCTTACTCCATAAATGGTAATTGTGCCATTATACAACCAATTTGACTGTTATAAAAATCCTTTGATGCTAGTTTATCATTTCTTTAAGCTCGCCATTAATCCCGCAAGATGAAGAAAAAACTATTACCAACTCTCAGCCTTTAAAAGCAACTTCCTTGCACACAGTTGACAGTTTTTCATGGGTAACCCTATTCTTCAGCCCTTTCGCTATCAAGATTTTCTCTAGTATTGTTCTTTCACTAGCCTTCTTCATTTTCATGATGTAAAATTGAAAAGGGAAGGGAAAGATTACAAAGTTAAATCCCCTCATTCCCCTAGTCCTAGATTTTGGAAAATCTCCTTGAATAGACACCCATTACAAAATTGTCGAGATCCAATCCGAATTTTACCCGTACGAGCTCCACAACTGGGAAAAGAAAAAGTTCATGGAAAAAAGTGATGAATTGAGTATTTGAGAGTCCCTTATCCCTTAGTTTGTCTTCCCCTAAACTCACTTTTTCCCTGAATTCTCTGTCTGGTGCCATCTCCGATATTTTCCAAGTCAAAGTGTTGTCATTTCCCACATGAGCCGAACTATGTGACAAATGATCTTGAGTTGGAAACTATTATTCATGCATTGAAGATGTGGAGACACTATACTATTAGTAGGAGGTTCATTTTGATGAGTGATCACAGTGGGATGACGTACTTGTTTGACCAACCTAATCTCAATTTCGGGCAAGCTAGGGGGTTGGCCACACTCATTGAGCTTGACTTCGAGATTAGGTATATTAAAGGTAAAGAGAACACAGTTGTAGGTTCTCTTAGTAGAAGAGTGAAATTAAATCACATTCCATCTATGAGTTCATATGGGACGAATTTACAAGATCAGATCTTACAGGAATGACAATAGGCTTAAAGGTCCCAACAACTTAAGCACATGTTACAATAACAGGGAATTGGTGAACAGGATGTGGATTATCATCTTGCGAAAAATGGTTTGTTCACATTTAGGGTCATGATCCATGTGTCAAACAATAACGATCTCAAGAATCTTATATTGAGGGAATTTCATGTCAATTTGTATTCTGATCACTTGGGATATCAAGAGACATTGACAACGGTTAAGAAAATATACCATTGGCTGAATTTGAAGAAAGAGGTGGATGAGTTTGTTGTGAGATGTTTGGATTGTCAATAGTTAAAAGCATAGTGTAAGCATTTAGGTGGTTTATTACAACCGATTTTGATTCCAGTGGAAAATGGAGGTCATTTCCATGGAATTCATTACAGTTTTTCCAAGTACATCTAGACAACATGATACTATTATGGTTGTGGTTGAAAGGTTGACTAAGGTAGCTCACTTCATTCCAATGAAGTCAACAAATTTAGCTAGTGAGGTAGCTCAAGTCTTCATCAGGGAGATGGTGAGGCTGCATGGTATTCCTAAGAATATCGTGTCAAAAAAAATGGCAAGTCAACTTTTAGGCTTTGGAAAGAGTTGTTTGTAGGTTTGGGGATAAAGTTGGTATTCATTATAACGTATCATCCACAGATAGATGGAAAAATAGAGAGGGTTAACAGGATTCTAAAGGACATGTTGAGAATGTATGTTATGCATCATCAATATAAGTGGCAAGAGTATCTTCCACTAGTGGAGTTTGTGTACAATAATGGGTATTGGGAATATTTGACGATGAGTTCATTTGAGGAACTTTATGGGTAGAGTTTTAATACTCCTCTCAGTTAGAGTGATCCAACTATCAGGGTATTGATTGGACCATATATGTTGGTATAGATGGAACACGAAATGTAGGTTATCAAGAAGAATCTAAAGGCAACACAAGACAAGCAGAAGAGTTATGCAGATCAACATAGGGTATTTAAGGAGTTTCAGGTTAGGGAACATGTGAATTTGTGCATCAAGCCCAAGAAGAGCTCCTTGAGAATTGGATCATGTGCCAAGTTGGCACCTTGGTATTGCAGGCCTTTTGATATCCTTGAGGATTGGACCAATGTCCTACCAGCTTGCACTGCCTCAAACAATGAAATTCCATGATGTTTTCCATGTGTCATTGCTTAAGAAGTATGTGAAAGATTTTGATCATGTGATTCACTAGTCTATATTGCAGGTGGAACCAGAAGGATAATTCTAGTCGGAACCTTAGTGCATTTTGCATCGAAATTTGCCCATGCTCCAAAATTGAGAAATCGAGCAAGTTAAAGTGTAGTGGAAGCACTTTGGGCTTGATGAAGCTACATGGGAGATGGTTGATCAGATGCTGACTATATATCCTTCTCTATTCACTGGTTGAGTGGATGTGTTCTGATATGTCTACGTCTATATATGCATATGTATGTAAATACCACATTGAGTTGTTTTATAAATCTCCAATAAGAGGTATGGTGTTCATCATATTTTGGTCATGGTCTCAACATTATGATATGATGTAAATGTTGTATCAAGCTATGTTATAAGTCTCCATGGTTAACATGTGTTTTTTTGGCTTATAAGTGTCATTGAACACCAAGGACGGTGTTCCCCCAAGGGGGATGGGTTTGTAACATCCCTTGGTTGATTTCCTATGTAAACAAAAAAAACCAAGGTCACAAGACACATATTCCAAGATGAATGTTGGGAAAACATAGTGATGTGGATCACTTATGATTAATTAATGGCTATGGAAATTGGAAAACTAAAAGTGGCAGTAATTGGCATTTTATTTATGAAATAAAAGAAAATAGGAGAAAATGGAGATGAAAGGTCATAGATTTGCACGAGGGGGAAATTGAAGGAAAAATGAAGAAAATAGAGGCCTCAATGATAAAAAGGCTTATGAGGATCAATTCACGACCTTTTGTCATTTTTAGATTGCATCTCTCTTCTATAATCTCACTCTCTCATACACTCTTGCACACATAGAGAAATATTGGAGCATTCTTGGAGCATGCTTGCATCACTCTAGTATTTACTTGGATTGGAGAAAGAAGGCAAAATAAAAGCAGGAAATCACAAGGGAACAGGTGGATCAAAAATTAAAATGGGATTTCTTTGTAGGTTGCATATGTGATTTCCTTGTTGATTTATGGATGCGTGGTATATGCATGTGATTATTTGGTTAGTTCTTTCATTGGAATGAATAATTTCCTAGATTGATAGTGGTTTTTTCCTTACCTTTCTATTTCCTGGATAACCATGGTATTGTGGGTTTTCCATTTGATTGTTTTCTGGTTGGTTCTCATGATTCCTTATGGTTGTGGGTTGGAAAAAACTCTCTGGAAGCCTTAGAACAACTTGGGTTGAGTTACTAGTCCTAAATCCCAGGTTGGTACAAATGCTCTGGAGCCTTTGGTGGTGAGTTACTAGTCCTTAGAGCCAGGTTGGACAAATTCTCTAGAGTCGTGGAAGGTTGTGTGTTGAGTTACTAGTTCTTGGAGCTTGGGATGACTTGGGTAGAGACCAATCTGGTTGGTGTTAGTGATGTCTAACCGTGAGGTGGAATCATTGGTTGAGGGTTGAGGTGGTTTGGCCTCTAGAAACCCTAGTTTGGTTTTGTTTGGTTTATTCCATGAGATCCCATATTCATGCTTGGAATATTCCACAAGAGTGATTGGATGAAAGATAGATTTGGTTTAGCACAATCTATGGTTGGGTGGTACATGGAAGTCCCTGACTTGGTTCGCGTTTTCATATATTAATAAAATTTATTTCTCTACTTTGATTCATGCTATTTGTAGCAACTATGTTGGCGATATTATGGTTGAGTTGCCATGGTTTATATGTTGGTTATTTTTTGGTTATATGTTGTTGATATGATTTGTATCTTCTATGGATCCTGTCATGAATTGTTTAGCTATTGATCAATTAACGAATGTATGCAATGATAAGTGTTGTTGTAGTTATGTGGAGAGGGCATAGGGCCTTCTCGGTGATTCTTAGATGAATCTCAGACTTTTATAATCACATATGCATTCATGACCACTAGCTTACATGTTTGTCATGTGTTTGACGAAATGTATGTTATGTTCTAGGTAGTCTAGTTCAAGTTCTACCTTCAATTTTGTATGTTTAACCTTGTTTTCATGACATTTATGATTCTGAGAAGTTTCAGGAAGTTCTGGGTAGTGGTCTGGAGGCTGATCTAGAATTTAGGCTCAAATATTAGGACCACACCCTCTGAACTGGAAGTTTGAGACCATAACCACACACTCATAGGCTTATGCATGCGGTTTGAGGCCTATAACCACATGGAGGCCTTGTCATGCATGCGGTTGTGGACCCAAGTCACTAAAAAGGTAATCTAGCTCAGGGTTTGGTTACCTAGGGTGGTTCTTTGGCCCCTGAGTGACCTATATCTCTAAGATATGATGTGAGTTGTTAGTTTGTCATTAGTTTCTCTACCCCAGTTCATTAACTGGAGCTAGAAGGCCAAGTCATGTCATAGTAACTCTTTGTCTCATGTTTACCCTAGCAGGCTGGTGAAACTAGGTAAATGTGTGACGAGTGGTTACAGTTTATGGCCCTAGCAGTTATGATTCAAATAAGGTGATTATCTATCATTAAACACATTTTCTCATAAATTAAGTATGTGTTTTGGTGTAATTGTCTTTCTTAATTAACCTTGGGCATTACAACATTTACATTGATTTGAATGGGAAATGGAAGCCACCCATGTTATTCATCAACCCATGGAATTTACCCATGGTATTGTAAGTGCAATCCAACCATGGCATTCATCCACCCATGGTATTGTAAGTGGAATCTACTCGTGGTATTCATTTACCCATGGGAGTTACCCACCCATGAAATCTACATGTTTTAATGTAACTAAAAAAGACTATAAGTAACAAGTCACATTTTGTAAAAGGATAGATTGTCCACGACAATGTAGCTGTTACAATTATTCTCTATTTTAATAAAAAAAAATATGTGGTTTTTTCTTATTATGTGTTCTCTTTTATTTTGGAATTTCATTTTTTTAGAACTTGGGGGCCTCCCACCAAGATCTGGATCAGTGGTATCAGATTCACATTGCGACTCCATGGGAATGAGGGTTTGAAGCATATTTTAGTTTCAAACTTCTCCAACAACCTTTAGAAAAATTTATGCAAGTTCTATGACCTCCATAGATCATTCTATAAGGTGAAAAATATCTCATTTGAAATTATTTTTCCTTAACTCAAATGGGATTTTTACAGAATATGATTTCGTTTCCTGGTTTGAGAGATATAAGCAATTGAAGTTACACATGTCTGGAACATTGCACGACAACGTGTACCATGAGTTTATGGAATCATTTTCTCACTCCATAGGTCATGAAATTTCAAGTGTCTTATATCAATGGAAATATCTCTTTAATACCTCAAATTGGTCTTTGACAGAATTTGATTTCATCACCTATAGAAAAAGTTATTAGCAAAGTGGCCTATTTTCCTTCAATTTCCTCCTCACATGCAACCTGTGACCTTTCACCTTCCTTTTCTCCTATTTCCCTTTATTTTCATAAATAAATGTGCTAAAAATACCCTTTTTCCTTTGTTAATTCCTTAGCCATTCCCTTTGCTAATTTCCTTTAGCCTTAAACACATCCAGTGCTACCCACTAGGATATCTTTGCCCAACATTCAGCTTGGAATATGTGTCCCTTAACCGTGGTCTTAGTTTTCCTTTATTAACTTTTATTACATGAAATTTTAATCAAGGTTGTTACAACCCCCCCCCCCCTTTGGGGAACATTGTCCTCAGTGTTAAACCACACCAAGACCTTAGCAAAACTGCTAAAAATTAAACATATTTCCCATGAAGATTTATAACTTAGCTTGTTGCAGTATTTACAATGAGTGACTTGCTCAAAAGCAAAACATCATGACAACATGACAAGATAACAACCATATCGCTTAGTGGATATTTATAACACAACTCGTGGTAGTATCTACATCCATATACATATGTACATATACCAAAACAAAACATATACCAAACATCATACCAAAAATGATTTGCCTCCACCGATAAACAAAGAAGGATACATTGCTCGCATCTTATCCTCCCTCTACAATGTAACTTCTTCAGGCCCAAAGTGCTTCCACTACACTTTAACTTGCTCTATGGCTTTGTTCTTGAGCATGAACTGCTTTTGTTACAATATGCACTAAGGCTCCAATTCGAATTCTCCTTCTTGCTCCACTTGCAATATAGACCAATCAATAACATGATCAACATCATTTATATACCTCTTAAGAAATGAAACATGGAAAATATCATAGACTTTCACTGTTGGAGTTAGTGCAAGTCGATAGGTCATTGGTCCAAACCTCTCAAGGATCGTAAAAGGCCCACAATACTGTGGTGCCAACTTGGCACATGATCCAATCCTCCAAGATATCTTCTTGTGGTTTATGCATAGATACATGTGCTTCCCAACCTGAAACTCCTTGAATTCCCTGTGTTGGTCCACCTAACTCTTGTTTTTATCCTGTGTTGCCTTTATATTCTTCTTTATAACCTGCATTTCATGTTCCATGTCTTCCAAGATTTCCAGTCCAATAAGTACCATGTTCATTGGATCACTCTAGCTGATGGGAGTATTACAACTCCACCCATACAGTGCCTCGAAAGGACTCATCCTCAATGACTCTTGATAACCATTGATGTATGAAAATTCAACCAATGGTAGATACTCCTCCCATCTTCTTTGTTGGTGCATCACGTACATCCTCAGCATATCCTCCAAGATCTTGTTGACCCTCTCTGTCTGTCCATCTGTCTGTGGATAATAGGTTGTACTGAAGGCCAAATTTGTACCCAAACTTGCAAATAGCTCCTTCCAAAACTTGGAAGTAAACTTTGCATCCTTATCCGACACAATATTCTTTGGAACACCATGTAATCTCACGATCTCTTGATGGAAACCTATGCCACCTCACTAGTTGAATATGTAGTCTTCACTGGAATGAAGTGAGCTAATTTGTTCAACTTGTCGACCACGACCATAATAGAATCATGTTGTCTCACTGTCCTCGGAAGACCTATAATTAGATCTATGGAAATGACCTCCCATTTATATTTTTGAATCAGAATAGGTTGTAGTAGACCACCAGGATGCTTACATTATGCCTTTACCTATTGACAATCCAAACATGTAACCATGAACTCTTCCACTCCCTTCTTCAGATTCGACCAATAGTATAACTTCTTTACTGTCTTCAATGTCTTCTGATATCTTAGGTAACCCAAGTATGGATTGACATGAAACTCCCTCAAGATATGATTCTTAATTTCATTGCAATCCAACACATAGATATTGTCCCTGAATCTCACCTAAGCATCTTTTGTGAGACAATAGTCTGCATCCTGCTCACCTATACCTGTACCTATACCTATACCTATACTTGTACATTTACCTATACCTTTACCTGTACCTATACATGTACTTGTACCTATACCTGTAAATGTACCTATACATGTACTCTATTGTAACCTATGCATAATCTCCATATACCTGTCATCCTGTTGTCCTGCCTGCAACATCTTATTATGTAAATCTTTCCCAAAAGAGCTCATAGATGCTATATGATTCACATGTACCTTCTTGCTAAGAGCATCTACAACTTGGTTCTCCTTTCCCTTTATGTATATGATCTCAAAGTCAAACTCGCTAAGGGTAGCCAACCCTCTAGCTTGCCTAGCATTTGGATTCGACTGGTCAAACAAGTATCTCAACCCACTGTGATCACTCATCAATATAAATATCCTACCAACAAGATAATGCCTCCACATCTTCAAGGCATGAATAATAGCTTCCAACTCAAGATCACGAGTCATGTAGTTCTACTCGTGCTCATTCAAATTACTAGACTCATAGCACACCACCTGCCCCTCCTACGTAACGACCCCGCCAAGTCCTCTTTTACATGCATTTTTACACACTACAAACTCTTTATCCATATCTACAACCTTAAGGACTAGAGCATTAGTCAAAAATTGATTTAGTTGCTCAAAACTAGTTGCACATTCTTTTGTCCATTGGAACTTATTACCTTTCCTCTGCAAGGATGTCATAGGATATGCAATGTGTGAGAATTTCGTGATGAATCTCCTGTAGTAACCTTCAAATCCCATGCATGATCTCACCTCATCCATATTCTTAGGAGCTTCCCAATCCATGATGGCCCTCATCTTTTCTGGATCTATTATTATGCTTTCCTTGGAAACAACATGCACCAAATAATGCACCTTTTCTTGAAAAGATTACACTTGCTAAGCTTGTCATACAACTGATGCTCTCTTAGCAATCTCAACACTACTGCTAAATTCTCGACATGCTCTTATTCATTCTCAGAGTATATCAAGATGTCATCAATGAATACAATAACCAACTTGTCCAAATAAGGACACAACACACTATTCATCAAACACATAAATGTAGCTGGGGCATTAGTCAAACCAAATGGAACCACAACAAACTCATAATGCCCATACCTAGTCCTGAGGGAATTCTTGTAGATATCCTCTTCCTTGATGCGTACCTGATAGTATCCTAGTCTCAAGTCGATCTTAGAGAACAATGTTGCTTCCTTCAACTAATCAAACAAATCATCAATCCTTGGCACCTTGTTCAGATTCCTGTAATTGATGCACAATTTGAGAGTACCATATTTCTTCTTTACGAACAACACTGTTGCACCCAAAGGTGATACACTTGGCCTAATGTATCCCTTGTCAATCATGTCCTTTAACTGCAATTTCAAATCTACTAGCCCTGGGGTACTCATCATGTAAGGTGCCTTCGATGTTGTTATCGCTCCTTGCACCAACTCAATAGAGAAATATACTTCCCTGTGAGGAGGTAACTCTGGAATCTATGTTGGAAAACATCCTGATACAATTGCAATACTGGGTACCTCTTGAATATTTTTGTATCCTCAACATATTTACCCTTGTCACTAAATATATGCACTACAAACATCACACAACCTTTTCTGCAACTACGCTTAGCCTACATAGTGGTAACCATCCTCACTGATGTAGGATTCTTCTTTCCCTTCACCTTTTCCCCATTATCATCTAGGAACTCAATGGCTTGGTGGAAGAAATCCACTTTGGTCTTGTGAAGGTACAACCAATACAAACCCAAAAGCATGCTTTCTGATCCCAATGGCAGTACATTCAAATGTGTTGTTGTACGCATACCCTTTAAATCAAATGTGCAAGCTCTTACCCAATGGTGAACTCTGTTCTTTGTACTTGTAGCCAACTGTACAAACCAAGAATTTCCATGCACTTCTTTTCTCAAACCAAACTTATCCACCAAGTCAGGATTAATATAACTATAGTTAGGTTAAAGATCAATCAAAATAGAAACAACTTGATCACAAATCTTACTATCCATCTCAATGATAGATGCCTGATTATCTGCCTGTCTATTGCCCATAGCTGCATAAATACAAGGAATGCTATGACCAACATCCCCAAATGTATGTGCCTCCTGAACACTATAGATCTTGGGTCTACCACCCTGATACTGTACACAATCCCTCTTACTATGATCCTTGCCACATATCTGACATTGTAACAATGTTCTAACATCACCTCTAATTTGTTTCTCTCCATGTCCCTTCTCAACTATATTGAACTTCTTGTAAGGGAGCACATTTTCTTTCTCACTTTCATCTTGAGGTCTTCCAAGTTGATTTGGTGGTCATTTTCCTTTAAATTTCTCATTTCCTCTCAAGTCACGCTTAGGCTCAACTTTGTGCTTCGACTGCTCATAAAAATGTTTCAACTTTCGGATGGCCTCCTCCAATGTTCTAGGCTTATCGAACTAAATCTAGTCTTTGTATGCTGCTATAAATATGTCAGTGAATCTATGAACATTTTCCTTCTCCTCCTTGAGGTAAGCCACATATCTCAATAGCTCCAATAACCTGCTAGTATACTCATCATCTGTCATGGAACCCATCTACAACTCATAAAACTCAGCTTTGTCATCTTAGTACCTTTCTGATGAATACTTCTTCTTGAAGAGCCTCTCAAACTCATTCCAAGTCAAGGAATCTTCCCGAATACCTTTAACATTTTTCACATTCTCCCACCAGATATATGCTTTCCCTTTAAGACTGAAAGTGGTTATCTTTGCTTTCATGTTCTCTGAATAATCATGCAACCTAATTAACTTCCTCATACCAAGCAACGATGCCTCTGCATCCTGTGATTTCTTCATCTCCCCATCAAATTTAGGTGGCTTTGATTTCTTAAACTCATTTGGGAAATATCCCTTGTTACTCCTCCTGTAAGGATGATAATGATGATGATAATAATGCTTGTCCAAACCAGAACTAGAGTAGTACCTATGTATATTACCCCTCCTATTTAGAGTGTCCAAGAACCTGCCATCTCTGATCGTGTCCTCTCTATATAAGTTGTACTCACTGTGAGACCTACTGCCATATGCCCCATTAGTTTTGTCCTCCTGCTCATGGATGATCTGAAGTGGTCCCTATTGCTACAATTCTGAAAAATTCTTAAGTATCACTACATTTACCTCTGCGTGTTTCTCTCGTGCTTATATGATTTTGTCATTGTCTACCTTACAACTCCTTATTTCTACCTTTAATCTTCTTATTGTTCCTTCCAAATCAGAAGATTTCCCAACACCGCATTGCTAATATGATCCATAAGGAGAGTCTTGGGAACTGTAGTCTACCATCTTGCTAGTCATCTTGATATTCTTCCTGTAAGGTATATCATGTCAGCTAAACCAACCACAATGAACCAACGAACCTTAGCATAATTCAGGGAGGATACCTCATCTACAGGATCAACAAATCAACGTAATACATGTATAACATAATCATGACAGTATATAAAAGTATAACACATAATTATATAACCATATAACCATCATCCTATCTAGATTCCAGTCATCAATGCATGACCATATCAACTACACATACCATGACCTCATGCATAAAAACAATCATCACATCATTTTACACTTAACCACATGTGAATACTAATGTGCATAATAATGCATAATCAACCATACACTCATGACGACACACTCCACAACAACACTATCAACTTCCCATGGCGACCTCACTACAACCATGATCATCACCAATGCAAATGCGACAAGCACAACGTCTTACAACACAATAACACATATGCAACCAACATAAATGCATGACCAACACACAACCAATATGAGGGCTGAACCATGTTATAATACCACTCTTTGATGACCTCCTCCCACATCTACCCAAGTAACCGGCCAACCGAGCTAAACATGTGACAAGTAGTTACTATGATATGATTCGACTCCCTATGTGTCAGTTATGGAAGTGGAACCTACGGGAACACACCATACCAGGCCTTCTACACCTACTAAAAGACTCCTAGAATGCATCCCAGTCATTTCCCTAACCAACCCTTGGGTCCCACTGATTTTTACACCATTAAACCTACAGAAAATCCCTTTAGATGCACAAGGGTGTGTTTGCAAGGCTCCATATGCGCACACAACAAGGCCTGCATGCATATGGGGACTTTTCTCCTCGGACCTATGCCTGTGACTCTCAAATTTGTGCCCCTTTTCAAGCTCATAATCCAAGTCACTACCCAAAAACCCCTGTAGCTTTTGAAATCCATAAATTACATGATGACGAGACTTACAAATCAAAAATTGACTCCAGGACTAGGCCTGGCCATCCCCAACCGGAACTGACATTCTATTAAACACTTGGCATGAATGAAATCTACAAGAAATGAATACAAGACATAGCATAAAGAACTGATAAATAATATGAGATTTGACAAGAAGGATCACCACCCTCTTCCCTTAATTGTTTTGACATCAATTAGGTCTTGCATCCATTATTCTTTTAGTTACAAGTGAATACATGAAATAACCATGACAATAACTAGTCATATAACCATGCTTATAACCAACATTAAACCATGTAAATAAAAATGAGATAACATCTATTAAATCCACATAATAAAAAGCGCAAAATCAAGAGAACTTAGCTTTTCTTAAACATAGGCAGAGCCGACCAAGTTCGAGACTTCCACGTACCATCCAATCGTAGACATGGATGAACCAAATCTTTCTTTCAACCAGTCACCCCCATGTCATATTCTAAGCATGAATGTGGGATTTCATAGATAAACCAATCCAAAAACAACTAAGGGAATCCATAGGTTAAGCCAACTCCACCCTCACCAAACCATGATCTCACCAAAACCAACACCCAAATCACAAAACCAAACCAAGGTAGGAATGCCTCCGGACTCCATCACTATCCTTGAGGAATTTTATATCTCCTTGTCTCTCATTCTTTACTACAATCTACATTGGATCACTAGGCCCTAAACCAAGACAACAATCTCTTAGGCTTTACCACAATCCACATTGTATCACTAGGCCCTAAACCAAGACTCCACCCTCAGTCTTTACTGTCTATCCCGCCAAAATGGTGAAGGGATTCCTAGGCCTTTGGGAATTTTCTTGAGACCACCTCTGCCCCGGATTTCGAAATCTTCTGGCAATTCGAAAGCTCAAAACCAAGAAACAATCTCATCACACCATGGCTATCCAAAGAAGGGAAAGGCAAGGCTGAAAACCACTCTCATAACCTGACAAAACCATGCCACCGATAACAAGAGAACCATTACCAACATTCAAAGCCATGCATGTCAAAACCAGTTAGGAAATCACACATGAAATATTTTACTTGCAAGTATTCCTGCTGAAGCTGCTTGATCCTGCTACTCCTTGCTTTATCTTTCCTTTCCTTTCCTTTCCTTGTCATTCCTTTTCTTTCTTTTCCTTTCCTTGCTCCAAATCAAGCAATCTCCAAGAAACTCTAAGTGTCCAAGTGTGTGTGAGAGAGAGATAATAATGAGAGAGCTCCAAAACTGAACTGGCAAAAGGTTACAAACTGATCCGCATAAGCCTTTTTATCAATGAGGCCTCTATTTTCTTCATTTTCCATTTTTCCTTCAATTTCCTCCTCACATGCAACATGTGACCTTTCACCTTCCTTTTCTCCTATTTTCCTTTATTTTCATAAATAAATGTGCCAAAAATACCTTTTTTCCCTTTTTAATGCCTTAGCCATTCACTTTGCCAATTTCCCTTAGCCATAAATAGATCCAGTGATGCCCACTAGGATATCGTTTCCCAACATTCAGCTTGGAATACATGTCCCTTAATTGTGGTCTTATTTTTCCTTTATTAACTTTTATTACATGAAATTTTAACCAGGGATATTATACCAAGCTATGTAGGCACATGCTACTTCATCAACAGTCAACATCAATGTTATGGGTCAATCGTACAAAACCTTTGTCATCGAAGTCCATTTTCTAGGTCACACATTGTTATTATCATAGTTGGTCACAAGCATTACAAGATATCTCTATCCGCGGATCTTCATTTTTTCATGGGTAAGGGTCATCCACAAATCCACACTTCATCAAAGTCCATTTTCTAGGCCGCACATTGTTAGTATCACAGTTGGTCACAATAATTACATGGTATCTCCATTCTTGAATCTTTGTTAATCATGGTTATGAGTTAACCACACAAAACCCTTCTCTTCAGCGAATCTTTATATTCAACAACACCTTTTGAGGGAACTTCACGCAATGGGATCATTGCTTCTTAAGGAGGGAGGAATGATCTGAATGGAAAATGGCATCCACCCATGGTATTCATCCACCCATGTTATTCATCCACCCTTTGAACCTACTCATGGTATTGTAAGTGGCATCCACCCATGGTATTGTAAGTGACATCTACCCATGGTATTGTAAGTGACATCTACCCATGGTATTTACCCACCCATGGAATTTACTTGTTGTATTGTAATAAAAAGTACTATAAGCAACAAGTCACATTTTGTAAAAGGACATATTGTCCACCACAATGTAGCTTTTACAATTATTCCTTATTTTAATAATAAAAAAATTTGTGGTTTTTTTTTATTGTGTGTTCTCCTCTTTTATTTTGGCATTTCATTTTTTTTATATGTTGGGGGTCTCCCCCCAAGATCCAGATCATACATAAGTTATAGGACTTGCAGTTGTTGATGAGCTACCTAAAGCACATGAGTCATGTGAATCAAGTTTAACTATTAGAAGTGGTTGAACTATCAAAACCCATTATAGGAATACAGTTACACCTTACTATGTATTTCACACCTAGTGACTAGTTCAATCATTTGGATTGACACAACTTAGGGTCCATTTTGGTATTTCTATCTAGGAAATGTAATTTTAATATAATATCTCATTGGACAATTATTATCCCCATGTTATTTTTGTGTCAATTGTTACTATGACTGTAACGTTGGGATATTTTTTAGAGTGAATGGGGACGAGGTTCCCATTTTTGGGTCTCTTGGTCCTCATTGTTAGAGCTATAACCCTATATATTGATGTAAATAATTCTATACATGTTAGTTGTTGAAATATGAAGATTGTTGTAGCATCCAAATTCCATTTTTTGTAAACCTTTTCCTTTGTAACTTTCTAGAGAATTAATGCAAGTTCCATGTTGCTAATCAGATCATGAGCTAATATTTTATTCATACAGTGCTTGTAGTCAGGCAGCTCCCCCTAATCTAGGATGCAATCACAACGTCTTAGGATTTAATGATATATATCTATTTTTAGTTAAACTCGTTTACATGGAACATATTTTTTTATTTTTAGTTTTGTCTTTGCATTTTGTGTGTTGAGATATTTTGCATGAATGGTGTGAGGGCCTTGTGTGGAGAGTTAACAACCCAAGGAATCCATATGAATTCAAGAGTCTCTAAGACTCAAAACCGGTAACTCTTAGTTGATTTATTTATGTAAATGATTATTTTCAACATTTCATGATCTTCTTGTTTTTGTTTTGAGTTGTAGGAATTGTTGAACCTATCATATTCCCATAGGATGTTGATGAATAGGATAATATTTAATTGATTATATACTCTTATGTTTATGTGGCATGTAAGGGGAAATTCGATGTTCAACTAATTTTCCCAAAAGTTTGGTTATAGCAAAATGTTGTAGTGTGTTTCGGTTTAGGACCATTTAACCTATTTCTACATATATTTTGTTAGCACCTTGTTAGCCTACAAGCCCCAGCCGATAATTTAATGAGAAACAATTTAAGAAATTAAATTTCCCCAACATTTTTGGTGTCATTTTCGGTGAGGTTTCAAGGACTTGGACCGTGATTTCTTTGATGTTTTCTTATATTCCCTTGTCTACAATTCCCAAGCATCCTAAAACATAGAGAGGCATGAGCGGTAAGACAAGAGGTAAGAACATGCACGTCCACTTTAGTGGGTTACCTGTCTCACTTTATTTAGATAATTTTAGTACTATATGAGCCAAGTAAAAAGTAAAAAGGATAGGGGTAAAGAAAATTTTAATACTCTAGGTAGTATAGTAAAAACAAAGAAAACATCCACTACTAACCTTTTGATAGGTAATAATTTTGATAGGAAGAAAAAAGGAAGAACGTTGGAGATTCAAGTAAATTTTGGGGAGACATCAGTAATTGCGGTAGTAATAAATGTTGAAACCACTTTATCTAGTCCAGAAGTAAAATTATCATTTGAATGGGAGGAAGAGTGGACATTTCAAAGCAACCTAACTACTGAACTAGAGCTTGCACTGCTAGAGATTGAATTCAGCTTGTTCAAGGGAAGAAATATGGTTGAGAGAGAAGGAAAAAAAACTAGGGATAAAACCAAGAAAAGAATGAGGATGCAATAACCTTTGGTTTTCCTATTACTGATTACACTACAAATGTTCATATGAATAACATTTCTCCTTCAGTACTACCATAGTTCCAAGGACTAATAAGTGAATATACTAATATCTTTTTATTTGAATCCATTTTTTTGTGTCATGGCATGGATTATTCAATTGATGCACAAAAACTTAAGTTATTCCCTGCTACCCTCAAAGGAACTACCCTAAATTGGTTTATGGGATTACTAGAAAATAGTATTCGAACTTGGGAGGGTATGAGAAAATTATTTCTTAAAAAATATCAGGATTATTATAAAGCTAGATAATTGAAATAAGAAATCTTTAAGATGGTGAAAAGAGAATATGGAAGCTTAGAGGACTACTTAGATATATTTTTATATAATCCTTAGGGTGCTAAGAAACACAAACAAGGCCCTAAAACTCAAAAAATATATATTTTTAAAGGGTGTTTCTAAATAATTTATGTACATGCTTAATTTAATGGGGATTGAGGATATCTCTAGATTGTCTTTTGATGACATTTCCAAAATTTGTAGGATATATTCTCAGGGGTAGGATTAAATTGGAAAAGGTTCTCGAGATGGTTTCCCTAGAAATCTTAAAGCATCCTGTAGTTGTGTAACTAGAACTAAATTGGGAACTTAATAGAGAACTTTAAAACAAATATACTTAGTAAACTTAGTCTACAACTCAACACCCTAATCTTTAAAAAGAAACAAGAGGAAGAATAGTTATTCCTTGTTATATTTTGTCCTAGATGTCAGAAGACGTATCCAAAGAAAGAGTTTACTCATGATAATGTGGACATTTATGCCATATATGCAGAAGAAAATACTACTGACAATTTTCCATCCTTACCAGGGCTCAAGGTAGTGTACCAAGAAGATGATCAAGTGACATAAAAGTTGTATTTGTTAGAAAATTGAAAGCCATGGAAACCTCAACCAAAAGGCATGTATTTTGATCCATTTGCTGCAAATTTTTCATATTTACCTAGAAAATAATATGCACCTTGGAATGTTGCAGGACCATGGAAAAAATGGCCAAAATATTCAACCCAAAACCAACCTTGGTAGCAAGGTTGGCGAGGGTTGGTTATGAGACTATGCCTTCATACCCTTACTCTGCAGAGCCTTAGTACCCTATGTAGCCACAACAATTTTCGCACCCTCATCTACCACAAACAACTACACATCAACAACCCCTAAACACACAACCTTAATGGTTCAAACTACCATCAAATCAACCTCCTAGGCCTAATCGATTGCATATTCATCATGTCACTAACAAAAATAATAAGGGAGCCCATCCTTATTTTCAAGCTGAGTTGCAACCCTTTCCGACTTACACCAATACTCCTTTAGAGGTGCAGGATATTCATTTGATGTTTGGAAATGTGATCCAAAATCACAACACCATTATTATTTAAGAGGTACGAGAAGAATTAATCCCTAATTTTTCAAATGAAAATAACTCTCCTACTTTTCTTTAGTAAGATACTATCCATTCAGAGTAGGCTTCTGCATCAATAAACCCACCTTATTTGAAAAGGTTGAATGCAAGCAAACCAGTGATTCCTATTGAGTATGATATGGTTAATTAACTTAGGAATGTTTGTGTTAGAATCCATCTACATCAGGCTATTAAAAATATACCTATTTACGCTAATACAGTGAGGGAGCTTTGTTTAAAAAAACCCAGGAGAAAAAGAAAAGATCCACCTACCATACATCTTGTTGGTGAGTGTTTTGATTTAATTACCAATTTTTTTTTGCAAAGAAGTATATAGATCTTGGTAATCCTGTCATCTTTGTTCAAATTAATGGAGTTTGCATACAAAATACTCTAATAAATCTTGGAGCAACCTTTAATATTATGCATGTAAAAAACATGAAACTGTAGAAATTCCTTGTAGATTCAAATTGCTTTTGTAATTTGTTAAAACAAAAGACTTGAATCTACTCTACTCATCAATGGGAAACAATTAATCAATCGATAAATCACAATATAAACATTCGACAATATTCAATCACATATGCTCATAGATTTATCTAAGGGGAAAGCTTGCTGCTTAAAACCCCTTCCTATCTATATATTGCATTAGATCATAAAAATAGAGAAGAAAATACAATGTTTGTTCAACTTGAACAATCTCTTCACAAGTATAATCTTTCTCATTTCCTCACAAGATGACTCTATCCAATACTTAGCCAATTATACAGCTTGTCAAGATCCTATTTCCTTGCATTGTTTCTCAAGGAATTAGCCCCCTATTAATTAGGGAAATCCCCATCCTAAATTGCGCAAACCCTATAGGTCCTTCTCTGACTGCATGCACCACCTGTACAACTTGGAAAATTATATAACTGATAGTACACTACCCTTGAACTCCAATATCAACTGGGTAACTCAAATTTCATGCATGCATGAGATAATTGTGGTTGATTTATTAGTTAATAGTTGAAAACAAGAAGTTGCACCCCACTGTTAGACCTCCTATTAGTTCCTCGAATAGTTGGAACTAGTTTAACTGACTTTAACTCAATTTAACTGAAATAAACTATTACAATTCAAATTAAACTCAACCTAGGCTCCAAAAATTGAGGAACCACTCTAAATGACTCAATTTATGGCCTCAACTCGAATTAAATGAGCCAACTAAGTAAAATTAACTTAGTTAACTCATTATTTTTGTCTTGTGATGTGGAATTACAATTTTCTCCTAATTTAATTCAAGGGAAAAGTAAATCAAGATTTTCTTGTTGCCATTTTCAACATTCCCTCTCAACAAGAAAGGGATTATTTGCTACCCTGATCCTGCCTCTATAGAACTCGAATTTTCATCTTAACAATGCCTTTGTCAAAATATATGCATCATGTTCCTTTAGAGGAATGTACTCCAACAACATGATTATCCTCTACACACAGTATCATAGATGGTGATACCATATGTCGATATGCTTGGATCGATCATGAAAAATTGGATTTTCAAAGAGTTTGATACAACTATGGTTGTCACCGTAAATCATAGTGGGATCCATCATCTAATCAAATAACCCAACAAGAATCTTTCTCATCCAGATAGGTTCACAGGTTTCTTGACTAATAGTCATGTACTCAACTTCTGTTGAACTGAGTGCAACTTATCTTTGCTTCCTGTTGTACCAAGAAACTGTTGCTGACCCAATACTAAAGTTTCCTCCTAATTTTCTCTTCCTATCTGATGAAATACCTACCCAATATACATCCATGAAGCATTGCATCTTCACTCCCTTTGTCTATTTGTACCAAATACCAAACTGAGTGGTGCCTATGAGGTACATCAAAACATGTTTGCTTTCCTTCCAATACAATTTAGTTGACTTAACCATTGCTTGACTAAGCGAGTTAACTGCAAACACAATATTTCGTTGTGTGTTCGACAAATACATAAGTGAACCTACAAAATGCTTGTAAATATTAGCCTCCACTACTTCACCTAAAGTAGCATCTTACTTCCTTCAATTCCCTGCTAGAGGAGTCTCCATGGGTTTACTTCTCTCCATGTGGAACTTCTTTAGTATCTCATTGGCATGCTTGCCCTAAGAGACAAACAGTGCCCCATCTCCTTACCATACTTCCATACCGAGAAAAAATGCATAAGCCTTAGGTCCTTCATCTCAAATTCGCTTGCAAGATCCTCTTTGTAAGACTTGACCATCTTCTCATCACCAGTTTGAATCAAATCATCGACATATAATACTATAATCAATAATTTACCTTCAACCACAATGTGGTGAAGGTTTGCATCTGCTTCACTTTTGATGAAGTCCAACTTGGTGAAATAGTTGTCGATCCTGGTGTACCAAGCACAAGATGCTTATTTAAGTGCTCTCTTGAGTCTGCACACATGTGACTCTCTGTCGAAGGTCTCAAATCCTTTCAGTTTCTCAATGTACACCTCCTCCTCAATCACTCCATTGAGGAATGTTGTCTTCACATCCATCTGATGTGTCTTCCATCCCATCTACATTTCAAGTGCTAGAATTGATCAAATAGAAGAGTACCTTGCTACTGGATCAAAGGCCTCCTCATAATCAATTCCCTCCACATGAAAGAACCCCTTGGCCATAAATCTAGCCTTGTGTTTCTCAATGCTTCCATCTGTTGCTTTCTTCACATTGTACATCCACCTGAAACCTACCATTGATTTTTTCTCTTGTCTTGGGACAACTTCTAAAACATTGTTTTTTACTATGGAATAATATTCCTCTACCATGGCATCAACCCATACTCACTCATCAGAGCCATGTACCCAATATACCAATCTGGTGACCTCCTTTTCCTGCGTTGTAATGTGGGTGCTCCCACATTCTCTCTAGCATCATGCAATAATTTGTTAGCTTACCTATTGTGCTTCATTCCATCTCTATATGTCTCTACATGAGTGGGTGCTTCCACTCTCTACTCCTCTTCTTGTGGATGCTCCACAACATCCTGATATTCTTCCTTTGGAGCCAATATCTCCTCATCTACATGCAACTAAATATCCCTCTCAAGGGAACATCTCATGGCCTTCTCTTCATCAAATTTCACATATCTACGAACAACTATCATCATATGAGATGGAAGGTACATAGATAGTTGTGAGGTGTATCAATGTACCCCACAAATATGCCCAACTCAATTGTCATCTCTAGCTTTTTCCTTGCATCCTTGGTAACATAACAGTAAATTGATGAACCAATTATCCTAAAGTGTAACACATCTAGTTTCTTCCCTGAAAATGCTTCTTCTGGTGTACTCATCCTAGGAATCTGATGAGGACTCTTGTTCTTTACATATACCATTATGTTTCATACTTCATCCCATAAGTGAAATGGTAGGCCCTGATCATGCAACATCACCCGTGCAACTCCCATAATACTCATGTTCTTCGTCTCAACCATCACATTTTGTTGTGGGTAATGGGGTGCTATTAATTCCTGTCAAATTCCTTCTAATGCACATAAGTTCTTGAACTCATTAGATGCATATTCACCACCGTTATGGCTCCTAAGAACCTTCACTTTCATGTCAGTGTCTTTCTCAACAAGTGCTTTAAATTCACAAAATTTGGAGAATGTATGGTCTTTCTTCTACATGAAGAAAATCCATCACTTACGTGAGGGATCATCTACAGATATAACATAATACATGTGCTTGGTTGTGGAGGTTGTCGATAAAGGTCCACACACTTATGAGTGAACTCTTTCTAGGATTTCTTGCTCTCTATTATCCTTATCATGAAAGGTGGCTTTGATGTACTTCCATAGTGTACACCCTTTGCATGTATCTCATTGCTCTAGTGCACCCTTGGGAAGTCCTGTAGAAATTTTTTGCATGATCTTCAAGGCTCCATGGTGCAAATGGCCAAGTCTCTTATGCCATAATTCACTAATGTCTCAGCTCTGCACCTTCTCTTCTTCTGTTCTCAAAGAAGAAAATTCTTCTACATCTAGCTTATAGAGGTTCTTCACCCGAACATCGATCTGCTTCACTTGTCCCGTGGCGATATGTCTAAGGAAATCCTTTCCTCTTATAAATATCACATCACAGCCACGGTCCTCCAACATAGCAACTGAAACTAAATTATTCTTCAGACCTAGAACATACATGACATCTTTTAATGTGAGAGGAGAAATAGACTCCCTCTAAAAAGTAATTGTATAGATACCAGTTACACTATACCTTCCATCATTGCCCATCTTGATGTGCATATGGAGGTCCTTCTCCTCCAAGTCACTAAAAAATTATTTGTTTCTCGTCATATGGTATGAGGCTCCACTATCCATATACCACACACTACCCATCATTGATGTCATAATGCATGCAATGAGTGTGAAATCCAACTCGAATTGTGAAGCTAGAGCTTCACCTACCACTCCTCCTGAGGGCTTCTTGTCGGCCTTCTTGTGTGAACACTTCATGGCACAATGTCCCAACTCATGACAGTGAAAATATTTAATCTTCGAAAAGTCTTTATTATTTCTTGCATGACCAGATTCTCCTTTGGATTGGGATTTCTTCCCTTTCCCTTTCTCTTCTTTTCTAGCGAAGGAACAATTCTCCTCATCATCATGCTTGGGTGAGGTTCCATCTTTGGTGTTATGCCTTATCTCTTCTTGCACCAAGTTGGACCACAATCACTCCCAATTTGGTATCTTCTCCCTCCCATTTACTGAATCGTGGTAGTTGTGCTAGCTCTTGGGAAGGCCTAGAAGATTTATGTAGATTATCTTCAACAATTCTAATACCAATGCTCTCAAGTTCATCCTGACATCGGGTGAACCTGCTCAAGTACTGTGGTATTGTGTCGCCCTTCTCACTATTTATATTCCAAAGCTTATTCCTTTAGTGCTAGCTTCCTATGGTCAATTTTGTTCTGAAACAAGTCTATCAAAGGCTTGCCACATTGCATATGGGGTATCCTTCCTGTGGAGATTCAAGACAATATGTCTCGAACTCCTTCTAGTATGATCCTCCTCGCCTTTTCCAAACATTTCTTCCACTCCGCCAGATCTTCAGCATTAGTTGTTGGAGGCTTAGGAATATCATTGTTTATTACTTACTTCATCTCATTATCTTCCAACATTGCCTCCATCTTGTCCTTCCAAGCAATATTATTCAAGCTACCCTCAAGGGCATACTCGAGTCTCAATCCATATAACAACATCTTGTTGGCCCTGAAAAATGCTACTGCAAATACAAAATTTAATTCTTATCTTCCATTATGATTCCTACTCTGATACCATGTAGAAATTCCTTGTAGATTCAAACTGCTTATGTAATTTTCTAAAACAATAGACCTGAATCAACTCTACTCACCAACGGAAAAAATTTAATCGATCGAGAAATCACAACATAAACATGAGACAAGATTCAATCGCATATGCTCATAGATTTATCTAAGGGAAAATATTGTTGCTGAAAACCCCTTCCTATTTGTATACTGCATTAGATCATAAAAATAGAGAAGAAAATACAATGCTTCTTCAACCTGAACAATCTTTGCACAAGTATAATCTATCTCACTGCCTCACAAGTAGACTCTTGACAATACTTAGCCAATTTTGTTGTTTGCCAAGTTCTTATTTCCTTGCGTTGTTTCTCAAGGAATTAGTCCCCTATTAATTAGGGAAATCCCCATCCTGAATTGTGCAATCCCTATAGGTCCTTCTCTGACTGCATGCACCACATGTACAACTCGGAAAATTAAATAATTGATAGTACATTACCCTTGAACTCCAATCTCAACTGGGTAACTCAAATTTCATGCATGCATTATTTAGTTATGGTTGATTTATCAGTTAACTAGTTGAACACATGAAGTTGCACCCCACTGCTAGACCTCCTACTAGTTCTTCCAACAATTGGAACTAGTTTAACTAACTTTAACTGAATTAAACTATTACAACTCAAATTAAACTCAACTTAGGTTGCTAAAATTTAGGAACCACTCTACATGACTCAAGTTAGGCCCTCAACTCGAATTAACTGAGCCAACTAAGTGAAATTAACTTAGTTAACTCATTCTTGTTGTCTTGTGATGTGGAATTACAATTTCCTCCTACTTTAATTCAAGGGAAAATTAAATCAGGATTTTCTTGTTGTCATTTTCAACAGAAAGAACATGAGTTGAAAAACCTTCACCCTACCCCAACTATCCTTGAGTTGGTAGATAGATCTAGACATAAGACGAAGGGAGTTTTAGATGATATAATTGTCTCCCTAGACTCATGGGAGTCTCCTATATATTTTATGGTTTTACATACTAAAAGTTTAGCAAGAGAACATCCCATAATCTTGGGGAGGCCATGGCTTGATACAACGGATTCCTTCATAGGATGCATATCCGGTAATATGTTTATATCCCATGGGGGCGTAGTAAAAAAAATCACATGATACCTGCCTACAAAATCTATTATGGAGTTATAATAGGTCTCGTGGTTTGATGATTTTGAAATCAATGAGGAGATAGTTCAACCTATGTGCATAGTGGATCAGGTAAGGAATGTTAGAGAATGTATAGAAGAATATCAACTTAATTCTTTCCTTTGTAATTCTAAGTTTTTGTATGCTTCTAATGGTCATCCACTAAAGATGATGTACAAGAATCTAATGATCTAACAATTTTTTCTTCACCTTATAATATTGTTATAGTTTCTTCACAAGAAATAGAACCATATTGTGTTCCTATCAAAATTAGTCCTGGAAATTTTTTAAATATTAGTAATGAACTCACCGATGATCAAAAAATAGAATTGATCCAAGTCTTACAAAATCATAGAAATTCCTTTGCTTGGGACTACCATGAAATGAAGGGGATTGATCTTGAAATTTGTTCACACCATATTTAGACTCATATTGATGTCCATCCTATCCAACAGCCACAGAGGCGTATGGACCCAAAACTTAAGGAAGTTTTCAAGGATGAGTTACATAAGCTTATAGATGCTAATTTAATCTACCCATTATCTAAGAGTAAATGGATTTCACCCTTAGTTGTAGTTCCCTAAACCATTAAGGAAATGGTGTGTGTGTATATTTCTGAGAACTAAACAAAGCTACCATGAAAGATTACTTTCCTCTCCCTCTCATTGACCAAGTCCTATATTGATCCAGGTCCGGGTGTGACAAAGGACCCTTCTAAGACCTTTTACTTTAATGATGTGTTAAATTGCATTTTTAAAAGAACATAAATGAATACATATGCATGTTGTAACAAAGAGGAACATGACATTCATCAACACATGAAAACATAAGCCATTGATAAAGAAGTTTTTCTAGGAGGGACTACATCTCCGGGCCCTGATGTCAAGATGGTGTAGGCTGTTGCATTAAGTGTTGTCAATAGTGATAATATACATAATAGTTGATGTTGCTATCATACAAGGAAAATGCCCTCACGTAGGAGTGGGTCCAAGAGATGTTCTGCTACAGGAAATCTCAGTCAAAAAGGACTCCCATCAGTATGACATAAACTCATGCATGATGATCATCCCCGCAACATGGCATAAAAGGAAGCTCAATGCAAACATACATGGTGAAAACATGCATATTCCATCAACATGACGACAAAAGGGATCTCAAACAAAACATGACGAATCATGACAACAAGTACATCACAAAGATGATTCCACATCACATCAAGTAGGAATCATGAAAACAAGTAAGAGACAAGATCCCACATCAAACATCAAACAAGGATCTGTGCAGCACAATGCATAGGAAAAGAAGCACATGAACACACTGCATATACATCACATCCAGGGGCCATCTGAAGAAGAGGATGTCAAACTGTTGAATTTTTTCGTACCATCAATATCACGGTGTCGAATCTCATGAAAATGGTTGCTCGCACATGAATGCTGACACCTGCACTCCACTTAGAAAAGTGGCTGAAAAATGAAATGAGCAAATAGAAAATCTAAATGCACCATCAGATTTGTGGCATTGAATAGTGCAAATTCGATTGTCAAATTTATAAATTCTAAGAAAATGGAAATTTGGGGCTCAAGGAATATTTTAGATTCCCCCTCTATTCTTCAAAGATTCCCTCCTTCGGGTCCTCTACAAATAGGCTACTTAGATCAGGAAACTGACTGCACCATCGGGTTTGTATCACCGAGAGGTGTAAGATCGACATAAAGTTTGTCCAATTTGGACACTGCAAAAATTTCACCCTCCTGGAAATTTCGCTCAGTCATGGTTCCACATGCATTAAAAAATTAATTATAAAAAATATTGCCTTGAATTCCGTGCCTGCTCTTAGTTCCTCCATCCTACCTTCGGTGCACTAAAAAATGACGGGTTTAAGTATAAGTTTGCTGGGTGGATTAACCAATGAATCCATTTGGTGCAATGGAAAGGTTAGGAAAATGGTTGAGGAGGGGTCAGGTGGTCAAACCCCGCCCCTCCCCTTTTTAACACATTATAGTTTTTGTGATTTAAATTGGGCGTATTGCATTGAAAAGGTGCATTGTATTGGTTGAGGTACCATATCATATGGAGGTCAATTATGGTTTTGGAGCACATGGTGTACCCTGGTTGGTACGTGATACTGTTCTCATGGGGTTGCTCGCTTGGGGGCCGACGGGTTCGACCCCCGTCGGCACCCTTACTAAAATATTCGACATCGTGATTTGTGTGAGGTTCTTTTGGGGGTGTGGGCCAGGTCCACCGGAGGTGGCCCATGCCCACCCCATATTAATATGGTTAAGGTTATGTAGTTGGGGGTTTCGGCGGGGTGATGGCTACCGAGCCATTTTTAATGTTATTTTGTTAAGTGTTGCGGGGTTGAGGGAGGCCGCCAAGGGTCATGGCTTGTCAGCCAATCAAAATTTTGATTTTATATGTGTGTGTGTGTGTGAAGTCTGATGGGGGGGGTGGTGGGGTTGGTGGCTCTGCCACCCCAATAATATATTTTTATTTTATTTTTATTAAAAATAGGGGAGATTTTTCAATATTTAGAAAATAAGGGATATTGGGCAAATTAATGAGGCCACAATTTGACCATTTTCAGGAGCTAGCTTTCATGCCTCGGGGTCGATCAAATTGTAGGACACTTAAACCTGGCCCACAACCTAACTTTGACTAAAACTTTGATTGGTTCATTCTCCCTCATACGAGATCAGATTGACGAACCATTCATACCGTTGTGATCAAGACGACGAGATCTATGCTCTGGTCCTAGTTTGAAATCATTCTGATCACTTTTATTTTCAAGATTTCATAAGCCCTCTTTTTCCTGTGTGTGTCCCTGGAGCCACCTGGATCAATCCTCCCCACTGAGGAGCTTTTGGTCCTCCAAAAGCATGAAAAATAATCTGCAACTACTTTGTACCTTGTCTGCATCACAAGCGTCCTGAAAGGTCTTTCTTCCATCTCCTTCACCTTTGTTCTTCGGAGCCTTAAGAGATGAACCGACACATGCAACCTGTAGTACATTATTTTTGTAAATTACATGCTTGAATTTCATGACCAACTAATGACCCAAGCATCTTACACTTGCCATGAGTTTATAACACATACTCGGTGGTCAGTTTTACATCAAGATGGACACAATACCCCAGCTACAAAAACAAGGCCAACATATCATTGTTTCTTCAACAAGTGATGGAAAACACTTCATCACTGCAACACATGATTTACAAAGATAAGGCCAAACACTATTTTCTTTGGCAAATGATAAAAACATGACCTCACTTTCAGAGTTTAAAATGCAACTCAAAATAAGACTAGACATCATTGTTGTTGAACAAGTGATGGAAAACACATCATCACTTTTACATTTTAAAATGCAACGAATGATTTACAAAATCATGATCATGGAACACTAAAATGTCTAGACCATTTTTCACTTATCACTGTGAATGGGTCATCCCCGTGTGGTGGTTTTTCTTGTCGAACAATTGTTTCACCTTGTTCACGCACCGACACTCTGCCTTTAAGGCACTGCTATGGATGGAGCCTCCAACAAGTGGCTCTTTGATGGTCACCTTTGTCACAATGACTGCAATACATCTTCTTCCTCCAGATCTACTTAACATGTTTCTTTACATGCTATTGAGAGGGTCTTTCATGCCTCATCCTTTTGTGTGCTTTCATTCTTTTCCAACACTTAGAAAATGTATGGTTATGTAATCCACAAAAGGTACATGTTTTTCGATTCCATGATTTATGTCCATCATTAACAACATTGTTATAATCAAAATGAACATTCGAATTTCAACAGTGTTTATACCTTTCCTTGTTGTCCCTGATGTCATTATGGCAATGAGAGCTTGCCTTAGCTCTTTCCTTGCAATGGAAACTGCCATGGGATGATGACAATGTGTTCCCATCATTCTCTTTCCTTGACGATTTCAATGATGTATTGGAAGCATCTGACACCTTCGAGCATTCTCCTTCAGTGTATCCCATGCCTGCAAATTGAGGCTTATGTACAACCTCTAATGGTTGAGTTATGCCTTGGTTATTAACACCACGTTTTTCTTCCTCCTCGTGCTTCATCCTTGTAAGGAGCCTCATGTTTGTCCCTGCAATTGGGATCTCCAAATGTCCAACAGAAATCATACTATGTGATGACAAAACCAAAAGGAAATCAACATCTTTACCTCCTCTGTCAGTTTGGAAATAACTAATGAGGGTTTCTCAACATCTGTTGGTGGTGGTTCACTAGTTGTCTCAATGCATTCCCCAACTTCCTTTTTGACATACTCAAGTCCTTCCTGACGGGGTAATTCTTCTACTTTGATGGGGTTGACAATGCCTTGGACATTAATGCCCAAGCCTTTTCCTTCATACCCCATTCTCTTCAATAGTTTGGAGCCAATCCCTATGGTATGATTTTCAAAAATAGCAAAATCATCATCAGGACACATACATGAATTCAGAGAACTACTTTTTACCTCAATGGGTCACGCTGCAGCTTTTCCAAGGCCTCGTCCTTTTCTTGCAACTGTCGTAGCAAACTATGCTTTTCCTCCTTTTCTTCATGTAAAAGCATCTTCAATTCAGCTTTATCTATTTGAAGACTTTGGTTGTTGTGCCTCAGTTCTTCCAAGGTCTCTTCCGTGGCTTGCAACTAAAGCTGCAGTCGCTCCTTTTCCTCTGTCTCTCTCTATAGAGTTTCATACATTATTTCCACCCTTTTGGAAATTTTGAGCATGGTCTCGTACATCTCTTTTTCATCCTCTATCGCTGCACATTCCATTATTCATTCTTGCAATTCACATCCACGCAAAGACTGCTCTGATACCACTTGATCTAGGTCCAGGTGTGACGAATGACCCTTCCAATACCTTTTACTTTCGTGATGTGATAAATTTCATTTTTAAAAGAACATAAATGAATACATTTGCATGCTATAACAAAGAGGAACATGACATTCATCAACACATGAAAACATAAGCCATTGATAACAGAGTTCGTCCAGGAGGGATTGCGTCTCCGGGCCCTGATGTCAAGATGGTGTAGGCCGTTGCATTAAGTGTTGTCAATAGTGATGATGTACATAAGAGGTGATGTCACTATCATACAAGGAAAATTCCCTCACGCTGGAGCGACTCCAAGAGATGTTCCGCTACAGGAACTCTTAGTCAAAACGGACTCCTATCAGTATGACATAAACTCATGCATGATGATCATCCTGCCAACATGGTATAAAAGGGAGCTCAATGAAAACATACATGGCAGAAACATGAGTATCCCACTAACGTGACGACAAAAGGGATCTTGAGCAAAACATGACGAATCATGACAACAAGTACATAACACAAACGATTCCGCATCATATCAAGCAGGAATCATGAAAACAAGTAAGAGACAAGGTTCCACATCAAACATCAAACAGGGATCTTTGCAGCACAATGCATAGCAAAAGAAGTACATGAATGCACTGCATATACCTCACATCCAAGGGCCATCTAAAGAAGAGGATGTCAAACTGCTGAAGTTGTTTGTACCATCGATCTCACGGTGTCGAATCTCATGAAAATGGTTGCTTGTACATGAATGTTAACACCTACACTCCACTTAGAAAAGTGGCCAAAAAATGAAATGAGCAAATAGAAAATCTGAATGCACCATCAGATTTATGGTGTCGAATAGTGCAAAATCAACTGTCAAATTCCTAAATTCTGAGAAAATGGAAATCTGGGACTCAAGGAATCTTTTAGATTCCCCCTAGATTCCTCAAAGATTCCCTCCTCCAGGTCCTCTGCAAATCGGCTGCTCAGATTAGGAAATTGATTGAGCCATTGGGTTCATGTCGCTGAGATGTGTAATATCAACATAAATTTTGTCCAATTTGGACACTGCAAAAATTTCACCCTCCTGGAAATTTCGCTCAGTTATGGTTCCACCTGCATTAAAAAATTAATTAAAAAAATATTGCCTCGAATTCCATGCCCGCTCCTGGTTCCTCCATCCTACCTTCGGCACACTGACGAATGACACATTTAAGTATAAGTTTGATGGGCAGATTAACCAATGAATCTGTTTTGTGCAATGGCGAAGTTAGGAAAATGGTTGAGGATGGGTCGAGTGGTCAAACCCTGCCCCTCCCTTTTTGAACACATTATAGTTTTGTGATTTAAATTGGGCATATTATGTTGAAAAGGCACATTTTATTGGTTGAGGTATCGTATCATATGCGAGGTGCATTAAATGGTTTTGGAGTGCATGGTGTACCGTGGTTGGTACGTGATATTGTTCTCATGGGGCAACCTACTTGGGGGACGGGCAGGTTCGACCCTCGCCAGCACCCTTACTAAAATCATTGGCGTTGTGATTGGTGTGAGGTTCTTTTGGGGTGTGGGCCAGGTCCACTGGAGGTGGTCTGTGCCCACCCCATATTAATATGGTTATTGTTATGTAGTTGGGGGGGGGGGGGGGGGGGGCTCGACGGGGTGATGGCCGTTGTTACACAATAATTTACCACCCCTTTCACTCTCGGTCTTCCCGTTGTGTCATGTGTCCAAGTCAAACATGCTCATGATAGTCAAATGCTCTCCTAAATTTCCAATTGACCCACTTTTCCAAAGTTGTCTGCCTCATCGCGGTTATTGGTTTAATAAACGCGCTGAAGGGCGCACCTGAATGGACCAACCATGCTGCCAACGCGGAAGTACATGTGATTCCCGCGATGGCTCAATTTTATGCACCAGCGTGGGGCTATGTGGTCTCTTCAGCGATGATCTGACTATCTACACTGATCACTTGCGATGTCAGCGCTGAAGATCAGTTTTGTGCCAACGATGATCTAGATTGGGTGAATTGTTCCAACAGTCGGCCTTCCAGATGACTCCAAACCTGGTTGTTGGCCTTGTTTATGTCGCCCTTCCTTCTCTGGTGTGGCAGTTTCGTCAATTGGGCTATCTTCCTTGATGATAAGCTCTCCCTTCCCCATTTCATGGAGACTCCTTCTCCTATTTAAACTCTCACCATTGCTATGCATTGCTAGTTGGAAAATTTTTTATAGTTGGCTAGTGTAGCAGTGTTGTTAGTGTTTTGTGAGTTTGCTAGATAGCTGGTGTGAGTGTGGCAAGTGTGGGATTGTTGATAGTTTGAGGAAGATTGTGAAGTGCCCTTAATCTTGTGTAAAACTTATGAGTGAGAGAGCTCTTGTATGTTGGGAGATCCATCTCTAAAGAGTGAATGCTTGAAGAACATGCTGGCTGGACCCTTCTGAGAAGGCTTGTGACGTCAAGACTTTGGTTGTAAGTTGACTCTTATTCCATATTAATGTAATCAATGATGTTTTCCTATGTCTTGTATGCAATGTACTTGATAGCTCATGACTTCTTGACTTTGTGAGTAAATGGTTTATTGTTGTTGCCAGATTATGTGCTCTGTTGTATTTCCTTTGCTTTGTTTCAGGTTGATCACTCATTGAGGAGAAGGAAGCGTAAGCTAGAGTAGCGCAACAGAACTCCATCGACCACCGGTTGAGGTAGGCCTCCAACTTTAAACTGTTTAAGGAAAGCTATTGTTGATATGTCCTTGTTTGTGACTAGACCCACTCTAGGGCTAGAGGGGTTGCCTCTGTCCGCAGAGGGAACACTTTCCTGCATCACAAATTGGTGATTCTGCTGGGATGCTAGCCTTTTGCATTTTTCTTGTTTGATCTTGCCTTGTTTTTTTTATTTGGTTTCTTTTGAAGTTTTGGGGATTAGTTATCAGTCCTCTGAGTTTCCTAGGTTGATCTGGGAAATACCCTCATTTGATTGAAGGATTGGCTGCTTTTGATTTGGGAGTTTTGATTCACCTGTCACTGTTTTTAAACATCATCACGGATTTAATTATAACAGTCGCGCTGTCATTGTGCCCACCCTTTTGTATTATCATGTTCATCATGTAATTACGCCTAATAGTCGTGACGGTTCTGAAAATTTGACCATCGCGGGAAAGTCGTGTACTTCCATGCTGACATCCCTTTGTTGCTGCGGCTAGTGCTTTATCAGCGCTTGTTGCTTGTGTATTACCTGCGCTGATTGTTGTAGAATTTATTTTCTCAATTCTACCTCCTGAGTCCATCAGTCCTACTGGTCCCTTGCTTTTCTCACTTGCTTGATGACTTGTTTTTCATTGTTCATGGTTAAGACACTGTTTTGTGAGCTTTGTTAAATGAATCTTGGTTTTTGCTTATGTGACCTGGATCATTATTTCAATTTCCTTGAATCGGTTCACTTGGTTGCTTGATTGCTCAAGGTTCATTTGCAGCTATTTGTTGGTTTAATTGAGCCTTCCTCTTCATCTGTTTTTGGTTGATCGTTTAGTGAATGTCATTGAACCAATTTTGTATGTTGATTCGATTTCTTCACTACCAAGCATAGATTACAATTGTTTGGGTCAACCAATTCTTTCCACGCTTGCTTGTCACTTATTTGTTTTCTAGATTTAAAGACATCAAAATCGAAAAGATTGCATTCATTTAGTATGAAAGTGAAAGTGAATTTGTATTTCAAGTTGCATATTGGAAAACGAATGATAAGATCTCTCATTAGTAGTATCTGTGCACTTTAAGAATTGATGTCCGTATGCATTGAGTGACTACCTGTGTTGTCTTGGTTTTCTTTGTTTGGAAATGATCTCTTTACCCTCCCGTAGGTTGGTGTTCATCGAAGAAAAAGGATTTTTCATTCATTCTAGCTGCATCCTAGGATTTGTTATATACATACGGGAAGGCCTGAAAACTGAAACATAATCCAAGATCAACTCTAAAATGAACTGAATAAATCTAACAACCCATTGGAACATAATGCTCATTATTTAGAGTTCTAGGCTAGAGACATGCTCCGACGTCGTTAAACCTAGTCATTATTGTTCTCACTCAAGGTTGGGTGATTCCTCCTTATGTGACTCAATAGCGGTCTAGTACGGAATTGTGCTCCCAAGTACCGTCGAGTATATATTGTGAGACCCCACTAGGTTTATCATCCTTTATCCTTAGGAAGCCGTGTCTACCACCTTACAAACCGTAATGCACCGAACACAGCATTCGGGAAGATTGAATGCTGTACGGAAAGTCCTTGGTTTTCATATGACTGCTAAGGTGTATATGCAGTTTTACGAATTGTCTGGTAAATCTTTTGCCTAGTTCTCCAGAGTAGTCAGTTTCGCTCCTTTTTGGACTCCCTAAAAGAAAAGGATCCTCTGAGCACTTGTCCTTTCAGGCTCATTAAACCTCGAAAGAGATAGAGTCACCTTTTTGTCCTTTTCTCGACTCTTTAAAGATGAAAAGGTCAAGTTTTGTTCCTACGTCATAAAATTTACTGCCCATGAAATATTCCTGGTAAAATTTCAAGTTCTTGGTTGTGATAAGAGTGTTTTACAGGCTCGTTCTCGATGGAAACTTTCCCCGAGTCTACCGACCAAGGTTTTCCCCCAAATGGAAATCTTGGTCTGTTTCCTTCATTTGGAAATATCGGTGCTCCGTATATGGCAACATTGTCTTTGCCTAGGTTAACCATCGGTTTGCCCGTATGGTTATTTTCAACCTCGGTGGTCCCGAGTGCCATGACTCTTGTTCCATCGTCTCCTTCGTTTGAACCACGGCACGATGATTCCAAGGTTGAGCCTGCATCTTCTTCCCCTGTTTTTTCACCTTCATCTCCTCCTTCGCCTGGTGAAAGTTCCACATCTAGTAACCAGGAGACTAAGAAGAAGAAGAAGAAGAAGAAGAATTATGATAAACGTGAGGCCACTTGTGTAGCTACTGCTCCGAGTACATCTCAAGTCGGACCACCTTCTGCTCCTCCACGGAAGGTTAAGTTTCCTTGTAAATTGTTCAAGGGTGACCATCTTATTCGTGATTGTTCTAGAATTCCTAGGATCTTAGAAGTATGGTCTCATGATCTGGCTCGTCCCTCATCGTCCTCTGAAGCTCATGGCGATGCTACCCTATCAACTGATAATGGTAAGAAGAAAGGGAAGATTCGATTCCCCTGTAGGCTATGTGAAGGCCTTCACCTTTGTCCACTCATGGATAAAGCTTCTGCCAATTGGTTATCAGAGGCTCTCTTCAGGCCCTCTCCCTGTTGACAAAGAGATTGACTTAGATTCTTCTCTTGTCCGTCCTCCTCTTTCCGAACCTGGTTGTGCCAAGCCTGTTCCAGACCAACCATTGGTCGGAGATAGTGTCAACTTGGGTTCACCACCTATTGATCACTTTGTTCCGGAGGAGCATCATGATTCTACTGCTCATGTTCTTCTTGTCTCATCAGATTCTCTTGAGTCTGAGAATGACCCTCTTATCCTGCTGATCAAGAGGGTCATCCTTCTTTGGTCCCTGTAGAGTAGGGGGGCAATCATACGATTCCCACACCAAGTAATTCAATCATTTCCTTCGACTGGAGTCATTTGACTGCCTTCCACCTTCCATCCCATGTGCCTTTCCAGATTACAGTACATGGCTATGATAAGGCAGTACCTGGCACTGTCTTGGATGAGGGTGCATCTGTCAATCTTATGCCTTCCACTACTTGGCAAGCTTTGGGCTCCCAACAGCTTGTGCCAGTCACACAGAATCTGTCAGCGTTTGACGGAGGAACCAGTCAACCGTTAGGGATCCTTTCGAAGTTCCCTATTACTTTGGGAGGCAAAACCGTCTATATAGACGTACTGATTGTCCAAGGTGCTTTAGATTTCAGTCTTCTCCTTAGTTGTGACTATGTTTATGCCATGGGGGCCCTTGTCTCTTCACTTTTCCGTGTGGTTTGTTTTCCACACGATGGAAGAATCGTGACCATAGATCAATTATCGTTCTTTAGTCCCCCGGTGCCTCCTGCACAGCTGTCATCCCCTCTTGGTTCTTGCTCGCAAGCAGTACCTTCTTTGCCATAGGTCAATTATGTGGCTACACGTTCTGTCTCTGCCTCTACTAATGATGATGCAGATACTCTCGTACATCATGTACTGGGGGCATTGGAACCTGATTTATCATTAGTGCCTCATGACATGTATTCCTCCCAGAGTGCGTCCCTTCCATCCCGTGAAGACCTCTTGGGAGCCGTGTTCTCATATGGCCAATGAAACCAAGAGTCTGAGGATAGTTCTGATCTTGTGTCGACCTCGTTAAAAATGAAACAAGGAGTCCCGAGGATAGTTCTGATCTTGTGTCGACCTCGTTAAAAAATGAAACAAGGAGTCCGAGGATAGTTCTGATCTTGTGTCGACCTCGTTAAAAAATGAAACAAGGTGTATGAGGATAGTTTGTTCATGTCTCAAACTCCTTAAAAAATGAAACAACGAGTCTCGAGCATAGTTCCTAATCTTGTGTCAAGCTCGTTTAAAAAATGAAACAAGGGTGTCGAGCATAGTTCCTTGTCTTGTGTCAAGCTCGTTAAAAAATGAAACAAGGAATCACGAGGATATTTTGTTCTTGTCTCAACCTTGTTAAAAAATGAAAATAGGGGTCTCCGAGGATAGTTCTAATCTTGTGTAGACCTCGTTAAAAAACGAAACAAGGTGTACGAGGATAGTTTGTTCCTATCTCAACCTCGTTAAAAAATGAAAACGGGTGTGCTGAGGATAGTTTGCTCCTATGTCAACCTCGTTAAAAAAATGAAACAAAGGTTCTGAGGATAGTTCTTTTACTATGTCAACCTCATTAAAAAATGAAACAACTCCCTTCCCAAATCGATTCTTTGATTAAGATCTCGTAAAAACCAAGTCGAGTCTTTCCCAAATCTCGAAAGTGAACCTTCATTCCATCCACTTTGTTGAATGCAATGAAGCTTGGGGGGCATGTACCTCGTTTTGCATCATTATTCTTGGGGGCATGTGAACTCATAACAAGCATAGTTTTTCGTTTCAAGCTTTTGTAAACATGAAACCGAATCCAAGCAGAGTTCTCCATGGTTCAAGCTTGTGTAAAAATGAACCCATACTTGATTTACATCTCGTGATTTTCGTTTTTATCCTCCAGATTCTACTATATGAGCCTTGGTTGTTTCATTCCATTGCCACCATCTCTTTGGCCGATCATATGCTTTCACTTGGTTGTTTTTCCTTTCCTGAGGAACTGCATGAATGAGTGGTTTTATTAGCCAACCTCTTGACCATTACATGTTTTGAGAAGTTCCACCATTGTCAGAACCAATTGCTACCCTTTATACCACTCATTCCTCTAGGACGAGTCACCTTTAAGCTCTTTTCTGACTCGTAAAATATGAAAAGATTGCCGAGTTTTTCCTTTTTGACTCGTTAAACAAAATAAGAGGCGGTCTGCTTTAAGCTCTTTTCCGACCGTGTAAACATGAAAAGATTGCCGAGCTTTTGTCATTTTAGGCTCGTTATTGGTAACGAAACGACATGGTATCAATCACTTTTTACTTTTTCGGGTCGACACCACTAACCACGAAAAGTACTCCTTGGTTTTAATGGCCAAGCAGTTCTTTCGAGTATCATTTTATACTTTTTCAGGCTCAAGAGACACAAATTTACAAAAAAGGACCCCCCTAGAGTTTTCTTTTATGTGCCTTTTTCAAACTCCCTAAACATGAAAAAGACTTCGGGTTTTACCTATGTCAGGCTCATTAAACTCTGACGACATTGGACTCGTCACCATGACGAGACTCGAGCTTCTCCTCCCTAGGGCTCGTTAAACCATTACTAGGTTGGATTCAATAACAGGTTTATCATTGGTTGTCTATGGCAGCGAGTCACTCTTGAACATCGACACTTCTGCTTCTTGTCGGGTTGGGATATCCTACATCATCACTTGGCCTTCCGTGGGTTTGGGTTATCATTTAGCCTCATTCCATATGTTTCATGCCATTGTCATTAAGCCTCTGATCCCATGGTACCTAAATGTTGCTACCCTCCGGAGTCGTGTCGCCGACATGTTCAAGAGTATAATCCTTCTGCAGTTTACGCCTCTGTCTCTTTCTCTGATTCTCTGTTTCACCATCTACCTCTTGTTCCTCGTCTTGTGTCGTTGATGGTGGAAACATTATGGCCCTCCTGTGATGGGTTGTCTCCTGTCGACTTCAGCTCCTTATCCAGGAGATTGATCTAGAGATCCCATTTTTGGTACCTTGGAGCTTGCATGCCTCAATGGCAAGTTCTTCGCACCTGACGGTCGACTTGCATCATTAGTTGTCGATTAGGTGATTTTGCGGGCGTTCGACTTCAGCTCCTTCTTCACACTTCATGGATTGTACTGGACGGTATCTTGAGAACCATTGGCATCATTGGTGGTTTCTCTCGCGCTTGTTAACGGTTTACATCATCAACCGGTAATCAAGCGATTTTCTCTCATGCTCGACTTTAGTACCTCTATTCGCATGTTATAAATTGTACCATGGTCGGTTGGGTTCAAGACCCTGGGCAGAGATTACACATGCTCGGGCTGCATGGATTGGTTTGTGATTACATGACTGATTGATGGATGGCTACGACCATACCTGAGTCTTCATGGATAGCTGCAACCATACCTTTGTCATTTTCATGGTCTTCTTAGCTGGATGGCTGCGTCCATACCATAGACCTCCTTTATACGTCTTTTGGATGGCTGCATCCATGCCTAGACGACATGTACTTCACTATCAGAGATTTTGGTACTTGCATGCAAGCTCTTCCAGACAGGTGTTCCAACTCAGCTGTTTTGTGGGCTCGACTGTTAAGGAGAGGGGTGGACAAGCAGGCTCTCAATCAAGGAGAGGATGCAGCAGGCTCGATGATAAGGAGAGGATGGCACCAGAAGGTTCGACTGATAAGGAGAGGAGGCAGAGGTTTTTCAAAACTGACCACCATATAAGAGAGCAGGATTGTAAGAGAGGTTAGGATTTGCCTTAGAACCATGAGTCCCCTCCAGGAGCCGAGCCATGATTGTAGGAAGAGCGAACCAAGCCAAGAGCCAAGGATGTGTTATCAAGGGCGAACCTAAGGAAGAAGCATGGGATCCAAGGAACGAGCATGGGAGTGTTATCAAGGGCAAACCCAAGCCGAGCTACTCAATATTGTGCAGGACTAGTTCAGGCTGGCCATCGACAAAGGATATGTCTTTTCTTACTAATGAGGCATGAATGAAGGAACCATGCCTCATGAAAGGCATATCGGACCAGGCGTTCAGGTCACGATGGAAGGGCATGTATCCAACCATCAACCAACCTCAGGATGCCTACAGGTTTGCAGTGGCCTTGATCGTAGTCTATATGGAAGAGTGTGAGTCAATTTAGGAAGCCTGACCCTCTGCTTATCAAGTGTCAAAAGTTGGAGGGAATAACTTCTGTACGTATGAAATAATTGGGATTCAAGAGACCCTTCATTGTTTCGGTTCGACCCCCTTACCAAATAAGTAACCTTGGGCGTCTCCGTTATAATGTCACCATATATAAAAGAGAATATACGTTATTATGCTCTAGCTCATTCGCTTACTCATTCTATTCTATTTTCACCCCGCATGGTTGGGGCACATATTCTGTTTCACATATTCTATTTGAAAGCTATCATCCGGTAAGTCAAAGGGTGGGAATGAATAATTGAATGAACCGAGGAAATAAAGACTCGAGAAGGAAAAGCCTAAAACTTACTTCTTATATAAAACTTACTTCTTATATCCTTCCATCCTTTTGATCAAGATCTGTAATCACTGCAAGAGATATGCCAAAGGTTATCCCATACTGGTGTTTTGCGATAACTAACAGGTTAACGAAGGGTATTTCATTCTGGGATCCGACACCCTCTATTTGTACCCGACCTTCTGTTCCAACCCACTCCTATTCTTCAACCTCGTAATCCGAGACCTCGTTCTCACTGAATCCCCGGGAAAGGTAAAGGGTCGAGCGAAACCAACCTTATCAGATCGCGATTCTCCTTAATATGAACCACTCCATTGTTTTGTTGGAGTGTCCGAGTAAGCTCCTCCATTGGGGTTGAAATAAGTTTTATTAGTCCAGAAATGCGAATGAATTCTGGCATGTCATGGGGGTTATGATGCCATGTCTATTAGATATATCTAATTTATAATCTATATAATTTAATAAATTCATATATATATAGATGTACAAGATATAGATAAGAATTAGATATCGTCAAATCATGACGATTTCTATAATTTATTGTCATGGGGGTTTCTATATTGCTCAAGGCTGCCTAGTTACCAAAAGCGCTTTCATTCTTCCCCTCAAAAAGAATAGCGAAGTTGAAGAGAATCTACCATCTTGCTTGAAACACCACCTTTTCTCTTTCAAATGTTCACATATATATCAAAAGAAAGAGAGGAGGGAAGGAGGAACTACTGCCCACCTGCTGATGAATTGAGGGAGAGAAAAGACATATATAATATATGCATTGTCGAAGGATTGACCGGGCTTATCAGGACCTTACTGGGTTGACCGGCGCCCCTAAGTCATATGGGGCCCTCTCCTTTTGGTCGAGCGATGCAACATATATAACTTGTATTGCTCTCTCCCTTTAGGGTCGAGACGAAGGCCTATTTTCGAGAGTTCGGCTAGCTCACACTCACGCCTTATGCGAGCGGCCTTAACGGCTCCTTAAAGGCCTTACTTTTTCCCGAACCCACGCATATCCATAGGTAGTGGCGGCATGGCAGGAAAATCCCAATCGAAAGGGCAGATAGGGAGGCCAAGAAAGTAGTCTATCTAATACATTTCCTATGGCTCAGCAGGGAGCCGCAGTAGGAAAGGGCGGCTCTTTCTCAGCAGAGATACTTGTCCAGAGAGCGATTGATTGAGGACCTTCCTTCCCAGAATCAATATTGTATTCTCGGCGGTTATAACTCCCTGATGCCGCTATAATTCCCTCCCTCCCCGCTTCTGGCTGGAGCTGCGCTCTCCTTATCAGTCGAGCCCCTGCTGGTCCTTTGATGGCATGAACCTCTTGGACTGAAGGATGTCCCATTAGCATGTTATCATCGACAAATTGTTGATGAGTGATAGGTTTATTGCCATGAAGAGAGATACCTTTTATGTTCCCTTTGATTAGCGCGCTTTTGAAGGTTCGGCAAAGCGCCTAAACTCTAAGAACTTTGAGAGAAAGCGCTCCCAGAGACAACACTCCGTTAGAGCTAATTCCTCTGAGCTGAGAGCTAGGGGTCGGCCCCTATCTCAAATAGATTATAGAGAAGACATGTGCTTCGGCTACGCTACGAAGAACCCGGACGGACCTTTTAGAACTAATCCTTCTATTGGGCTTTTGGGCACAAGGTCTCGAACCGAAACGATTGTCGATATGTCGAATCTTCAAGAAGGTCCCTAAATGGCATAAGTTGCTCCATCACCCCCCGGGCGGGTACAGTGACCTTTTGAAAGGTAGAATCTGGAGAATATGAACTCATCACAAACGAGATGGATGTTGTGTCCCAACCATTCCACTAACCCTTCAGAAAGGATAATGCATATGGGCATATAACGAAGCTTTTGTGTTGTCGATTTCCATACGTAGGTATTGCTTTCTCCCCTATGGCACCATAATAACAAAAGAGTTCAACTATACAAGCAAGGCAAAGAATTTCACCCCTCCCACTCTCTCGGGCTTCATACTTTAGGGGGCATCTGTTACACAGTTATTTATCACTGCTTTCACTCCCGGTCTTCACGCTGTGTCATGTGTCTAAGTCAAACATGCTCATGATAGTCAAATGCTCTCCTAAATTTCCAATTAACCCACTTTTCCAAAGTTGTCTGCCTCATCGCGGCTATTGGTTTAATAAACACGCTGAAGGGTGGACCTGAACGGACCGACCGCGCTTCCAGCGCGGAAGTACATGTGATTCCCGCGATGGCTCAATTTTATGCACCATCGTGAGGCTATGTGGTCTCTTCAGCGATGATCTGACTATCTGCACTGAACACTTGTGATGTCAATGCTGAAGATCAGTTTTGTGCCCGCGATGATCTAGATTGGGCAAATTGTTCCAATAGTCGACCTTCCAAATGACTCCAAACCTGGTTGTTGGCCTTGTTTATGTCACCCTTCCTTCTCTGGTGTGGCAGTTCCATTAATTAGGTTACCTTCCTTGATGATAAGCTCTCCCTTCCCCCTTTCATGGAGACTCATTCTCCTATTTAAACTCTCACCATTGCTATGCATTACTAGTTGGAAAGTTTTTGATAGTTGGCTAGTGGAGCAGTGATGTTAGTGTTTTGTGAGTTTGCTAGATAGCTGGTGTGAGTGTGGCAAGTGTGGGATTGTTGATAGTTTGAGGAAGATTGTGAAGTGCCCTTAATCTTGTGTAAAGCTTATGAGTGAGAGATCTCTTGTATGTTGGGAGATCCATCTCCAAAGAGTGAATGCTTGAAGAACATGCTGGATGAACCCTTCTGAGAAGGCTTATGACGTCAAGACTTTGGTTGTAAGCTGACTCTTATTCCATATTAATGCAACCAATGATGTTTTCCTATGTCTTGTGTGCAATGTACTTGATAGCTCATGACTTCTTGACTTTGTGAGTAAATGGTTTATTGTTGTTGCCGGATTACGTGCTTTGTTGTATTTCCTTTAATTTGTTTCAAGTTGATCACTCATTGAGGAGAAGGACACGGAAGCTAGAGCAGCGCAACAGAACTCCATCGACCACCAGTTGAGGTAGGCCTCCAACTCTAAACTATTTAAGGAAAGATATTGTTGAAATGTCCTTGTTTGTGACTAGACCCACTCTAGGGCTAGAGGGGTTGCCTTTGTCCACAGAGGGAACACTTTCCTGCATCACAGCCTCCAAGCCATTTTTAATGTTATTTTGTTAAGTGTTGCACGGTTGAGAGAGGTTTACGGGGGTCATGGCCCGTAAGCCAATCAAAATTTTTATTATATATATATGTGTGTGTGTGTGAAGTCTGATGGGGGGGTGGCGGGATTGGTGGCCTGCCACCCCAATAATATATATATTTTTTATTTTTATTAAAAATAGGGGAGATTTTTAAATCTTTAGAAAATAAGGGATATCGGGAAAATTAACAAGGCCACAATTTCGACTGCTTTCGGGAGCTAGTTTTCATGCCCTAGGATCGGTCAAATTGTAGGACACTTAAACCTAGTCCACAGCCCAATTTTTACTGACTTGTTCTCCCTCATACGAGCTCGGATTGATGCACCATGTGCACTGCCTCAATTAGGACGACGAGGTCTATGCTCTAGTCTTGGTTCGAAAGTATTCTAATCACTTTTATTTTTGAGCTTTCATAAGCCCTCTTTGTCCTGTGTGTGTCCCTGGAGCCACCTAGATCATATATACCCTAGCAAGAAAGAAGTATTTTTCATTTTTAGATTGGTGTGGTGGATACAACTAGATACAAATAACACTAGAGAATCAAGAGAAAACCACATTTACTTGTCCTCGGGAGACATTTTCCTACCGAGCACAACCTTTTGTTCTATGTAAAACCCCTTCCACCTTTCAAATATTTGTACTAGGAATTTTATCAGACCTTATTCATTTCCATGTAGAGGTGTATATGGAAAATTTCATTGTTTATGGGGATTCATTTGAGGAAGCTTTGAAAAATCTCAATAAACTGTTGATTAGATGTTAGGAAGCACAACTTTCACTGATTAACGTAAAGTGTCACATGCTAGTAACTAAGGGTTTAGTGCTTGGTCATGTGGTTTCCACTGTAGGAATTGAGGTAGATCCAACCAAGATAAAAGTTTTGCCTCAACTACCGATTCCTAAAATGTAGAAATAAGTGAATATTTCTTGGTTTTGTTAGATATTATAGACGCTTCATTGATAATTTTACAAAAACATCCACAACATTACTTAATTTGTTGTCCAAAGACATTGATTTTCTTTGGGTTGATCATTTTCAACGTGATTTTGATACCTTGAAGGATAAACATTATCTTTCACCTCTTTTGAGGTGGCCTATTTTGTCCCTCCCCTTTCATATTTCCACGGATGCCTCAGACACAGCTTTGGGGAATGTCCTTGGGCAGAAAGAAGACCAATGTTACTATGCCATATATTATACTAATAAGAATCTAGCCCTTGCCAATTTAAATTACACCATGACAAAAAAAGGAATTTTTAGCAGTGGTGCATTCCATAAACAAATTTAGGAATTACATTACAGGTTATGAAGTCTTCATGCACACTGACCACGTAGCTATATATTACTTGGTGAACAAACTGGTAACCAATGGCAGGATCACAAGATGGATTTTGTTATTGTAGGAATTTAACGTCACAATTGTGGAGTAGCCTTGAAAATACAATCCGATCTCTAATTTATTTTCTAGGTTATAGAATGAAAATGATATTACTCTTGTAGATGTTAAATTCCCTAATGCAAAAAATTTTGCAATGCCTACTCACTTTCCTTGGGTTGCAGACACTACAAATTATTTAGTAATGGGAAAATTGCCTTAACAATTACCAGCTATGGAGAAATGAATAATTATCAGCAAGAGTGCCACATATTCATGGATTAACTGTGATTTATTTCACATGGGGGTGGACCTTATAATTCAAAGATGTGTCTAGAAGGAATAAATGCCATAGTTCTTAAAATCTTCTCATAATGAGCCAGGTGAAGGTCGTTTCTCTAACAAGTGAACAACTTACAAGATACTACAATCTAGATATTATTGGACCAACCTGTTTAAAGAAGCCAAGAAATACATGCAGTAGTGTGACAGTTGCTAGATAATGGGGAGGTCATTGTAGACAAACAAAATTCCATTGCATCTACAAGTGTTGATTGAACCATTTGAGGAGTGGGCCTTGGATTTTGTAGACCCAATCACACTAATGTCAAAGAAGAAGAAGTATATTCTTGTGTGTATTGACTACGTCACTGTTATGAAACCAGCTCAAGAAAAGATAGAAAAGATAGATCAACGCCTTAGAATTCATCCTCTTCGAGGGGGCAACCT
>APFE030776583.1:69069-80576 GCA_000404065.3 Pinus taeda
TTTTGTAACAGTGGTATACCATGTAGATCAAAATATTTCTCCATCTGACGTATCCAATTTACCGGATCCTTGCCATCAAACTTCCTCATCTTGCTTTTTCTTGATTTTAGGAGCACGATCTTGAAATGACTGTAACTCTGTACTTTCATATCTTTAAGTTCTAAAATTGCGACCTGTAGTAGCCCTCTACGTCCTCTTTCCAATGCCACCAGTCTGATCCAAATTGGATTCTCCAAGGAAGAGTTATGCCAAATCTCCCACATTGACCGGATTATAGACTAATTCAATAGAGCGAACTTGTACGACGTGCGACATGTCCCTGTTTTCACCTTTGGCTCTGAAAATTATATACAAGAAACTACAGTCCGTTCTTTTTCTGTATCTTCTTATGAAATTTCAAACTGACGCTCAGAGAGAAAGTTATGACGATTTTCCCCAGGTCACCTGTTTGGAATGTAATTCACGAGTCTGCAAAAATACAAACTTCCTCAGATCATATCTCCACAAATGTAGGGCGAAAAGCTCTAAAATTCGGACCCAAGGTTTAGCGTGATTTCTTCTCAAGTGTGTTTTTTTTGCAACTTCTGAAACGTCACAGAAAAAAAGTTATAGCGAAAATGCCATGATGACCTGTTTGGAGCAGCGAAACCCTAGAATCCAAAGCTCTGATACCAAATGTTATGAAACCAGCTCAAGAAAAGATAGAAAAGATAGATCAACGCCTTAGAATTCAGCCTCTTCGAGGGGGCAACCTCCTTTACATTACATAAATGAACAATTCTTGGATGATACAAATGAAAATACCTCCTTTCTATATATAGGAGTCTAAGAGGTCATAATGTAATGAGAGTCGACATAACAATAATAATGTAAGGGCACAATAATAACAATAGTGGGCTTCTATGAGGCACAATAGTGACAATATGGGCACTACATGGGTACATTAATATAATAAGGGGTTTGTACTAATAACAATAAGGGGTTACACTAGTAGTATAGGGGCCTAACAGTCACAAAATGGGTTAAGGTCAAGGATTTTCCTCGAGCCAATGAGCAAGGAGTAGAAAATTTTCTTTATGAGAAAATTTTTAGCAAACTTGGTGTGCCTAAGGAGATCATCACGGATCAGGAAACACAACTTACATCTAGGTTCATTTATTCTATCAATTAATAGTATAAAATTAGGCATAACTTCTACCCCATACGGTCCTCAAGCAAATGGTCAAGTGGAATCCACGAATAAGGTTTCAGAATCCAATCTTACAAAGATGGTGTAGATTCATCACAAGGATTGGGTAAACCGGTTGACTGAAGCACTTTTGGCTTACAAGACAACCTAGCAAAGTACCATGGGATGTACAAAACATGAATTATTCTACAAGAAATATTTCCTTCTCCCAATAGAATTTCAAATCAAAACTTTTTGAATTGCAGCCCAGTTGGGAATGAATTTGACCAACACATAGGAACAAAGGTTGCTACAAAAAATCAACTCAATGAAATTAGGCAAGACATTGTTTGGAAAACTATTTTGATACAACAACAAAGAAAGAATTTCATGCTAATTTATCCAAAATAAGCAATTTATGTAGGGAGACTAGACTCTCCTCGTTGATTGGAGGTTCAAATGTTTTAAGAGAAAATTTACAACTCGATGGATGGGACCCTATGAAACAAATACTATTTTTGAAAATGTATCAGTTCGAATCAAAACATTGATAAAAACTAAAATTGTTTTCTTTTGAATGAGAATAGGTTGAATTTCTACCAGAAACCAATGTCCAAAGCAGAATTTATATAAAATATTTTCTATAAAAAAAATTATGGCACCTAATTATAAAAACAACTTTGTGGCATGGTTGGGCTAGTATTGTACTTGAAAACCAATCTCTAGAAGGAAAAAATAATTGTTTATATAAGCTGCTAATTTTATTTTCCAAATCATAATGCTTACAAAACTTTATTGTTCTCATGTTAGTTGATGGGGGATCCCTTAAGTCCCTTCTTCTAATGGCCTTTTCCCATCGAATCCAACAAGTTATCTTGGATAAAAGGTTAGAGATTTTTTTGCAGTACCTAGAGGCCTGCATACATTAATGGCAAGTTCTCTCACTGGTGACTAGCGGGAATACAAAAATGCCTCCTATTTGTTTGATCTTACAGGTGACTCGATATCAATACATTTATTCGTGTTGAGAAATGGCAACAAGAGAGTCCAATTTAATTTTTCCTTGAATTAAACTGGAAACTAAATTTGAATTCTATTCTCATAGCAACTTAAAATAGTTAAATTAATTTTATTAAACTTACTTAACTTAGGAAATTCGAGTTGGAAGTCTTTTTGTTGTCATGTGTATGTTCTCCCTACTTTGTAGGAGTCTAGTATGAGTTAATTGTGAGTTGTAAAATAGAAGACTCAGTTTTATGAGTTAGTTCAGTTAAATTAGTTCTCAAATTGATTGAGAGAACTAATAGTGATTTAACCGTCAATGGTGTCACTAATGAACTCTGCCAGTGCTACTGTAGTTAACTAAATATTTACTCAACAAAAGCTCATGCATGTTGATCCTGAGAAAGGCCTAGTTGAGACTACAGTGCAAGGATAGTGTGCTATTTGTTTTATATTTTTCTGAGTTTCACTGACAGCGCATGAATTCATGAATTGATCCTTAAGGGATTGCACAATTTTTAGAGGCTTTATTTCTATTTAAATCCAACCTATCCTCCATAGGAATTACGCATTGGAAAAGAGACTTGGAGAGCTTGTGAAGAGGCTAATATTTGGCCTTGAACTTGTTTATGAGTTGGAGATTGAATTTGCTGGGTGTTGGGATTGTTCTAGAGAGAACAAGCATTGTAATTTTATCTTGATTTTCTGGATTAATATAAAATAGTTAGTGGGGTTTTGAGTTGTGGCTTTGCCTAGATATTTATTGTGTTATCTACCTTTGATTCTCTTCCTTTATTGATTATTTTTTTCTCGATGTTTATGGGCTTCATCAGTAAAGAGTACAAGTAGATACTTGCCTCTTGCTTTAGAAAATTGCATTAGCTTGCAAATCTACAAGATTTTCTACATGGTATGTGAGTTCAAAGCATTGGTAGAGAAAGAGTATGGCAAGAAGGTTAAATCTCTACAGACTAATAACGGTGGTGAGTATGTCTCCAATGAGTTTAAGAAATGATGTACAGTGGAAGGGATTAAACAAGAGTTGACGGTACCCCATAACCCTCAACGGAATGGGTTTGTTGAGAGGAAGAATAGGAGCATAGTAGGGGTAGCAAGGGAAATGTTGCATGATCAGGGCCTACCACTTTTTGAGAATAGAAACAAGAAATGCTAAAAATAACATTCAGAATATTCCAATTTTATTTTGTCCTTGAATTAAAATTTGAATTTAGTATCACCAACTATTTGAAAAATAATTAATTAATTCATCTTGAGTTAATTATTTGGAGAAATTCAAACATGAAGTCTTTGTGAAGACATGCAACAATTATCCCTTTGATTGAGGAAGTTATCCCTTAATTAAGGAGATAAGGATGAGTTGTATTCGAGTTGTAATTAGTTAGCTTAGTTAAATGAGTTAAGTCTTGTTAAATTAGTTCCAAACAGTTTGTGGAACTAATTGTGAGTTCAGTCAATTAATGCATGCATGCATGCAACTATTGTTCTCTAGATAATTGAATATTCTCTCATAAATAACTCATGCATGTCAGTTCAGACAAAGACCCAGTTGAGATTAAAGGCAGGGACAGTGTATTATCAGTTGCAAGAATATTCCCATGAGGAAATCTCTTTCATGCAGAAGGAATTCATTCCTTGAGGATTTGCATAGGTTCTACAGAGTTCAGAGCAGTGTGTGAGGTGAGAATCACACAGGTTATAGTTGGAGGACCCAGGGAAAACTGCGCAAGGAAATAGGAGGCTTGGAGGGCAGAGGAAAGGCATATGTGTTGTATATTATGTCTATGAGTGGCAGTGAGGGATTGTATTGAGAGCTGGATAGCTTGTGAGCTAAAGCTTTGTGTAATCCTAAGATATTTCAACTTGTATGATAATATAGATAGTGGGCTTTTTAGCTGAGGCCTTACCCAGAGTATTTTTCTATGTTTCAAGTGTGTTGATTATTCTTCTCTATTATATGTGTTCTGTTTGATCTTGCTCGAAATCGATTAAGCTTTCGTAAGTTTGATTGAAGTAGATTAAGTATTTTTCTTTAGTACATTGCATAATCAATTTAATCTACAGTGATAATTTCTACACCACTACACTTGTGGGCTGAGGCATGCAACACAGCGGTTTATGTTCAGAACTGTAGCCCGCATTGGATACTTGAGATGAAGACACTAGAGGAGGCTTATTCCAGTAAGAGGCCAAATGTTGGTCACTTCAGGATTTTTGGGTCATCGGTTTATTTCCATGTGACAAAATATGCATGGAAGAAGCTTGAGCCAACAGAAGAGTTGGGGATCTTTGTGGGGTACACTGATACACCCCACAGCTATCGAGTGTAGATGTCGACCGGTCAGATGCCAGTGGCTTGCAGGGATATTAGGTTTGATGAGGAGAAGGCCATGCAAGTATCTATTGATAGGGAGCTTGAGCTACATGCGGATGAGGATATTTTAGCTCCTAAAGTTGAGGGGCCTCAAATTGATGTGGAGTAACCACATGCAGAGGTTCAGAAAGTGGAGACATCCACTCAGGCAGAGTCTTCTAGAGAGAGAAGAAAGTGCACTAGAGAGGCTAACAAATTGTTGTATGATGCATGGGAGAATGTGGGAGCACCCTCTTCTCAGTGCAGACAGAGGAGGTCACCAGAGAGGTACACTAGATACATGGAACTTGTTATCATTGACAAAATTTCGATGCTAAATGTCTACAAATAAGCACATGAACCCTTCTAGCAGTTTCGCAGCGCAAAATGTTTAGGTGATTTCAGTAGCGCATAATTCATAATTTGCACTGGCTGCGCTACGGAATTGGGGATTTGTCCGAAACCATTGCTCACTCATATCACTTTTGTCTCCTATGAGTTCTGTGGGAATATGATATATGCATAGAAAAGCCTGTTTCAGCAAATTGATGGTGAAAGTTTGTAATTCATCTGAGTTATGGCTACAGGCTTGCTTGCCTCTAGTGAGAGTTTAAAGCTTGTTAACCAGGATAAAAGTCCTCAATCAGTTCCATTGTCAACGACAGCTGAGGTTAATAGAAAGGTGGCTTTTGAATAAGGTGCCAATTATAAGAAGGAAAGCACACAGGTGTGTAATAGAAGAAAGGTTTCCAGTTTGGAAGTGAACAGTCTCATGCCAAGGATGACTGTCAGATAAAAGCCTATATTCATTGCATTAAGATGGATAGGAAAATGCCCCTTGCAGAATATATTGGCTTTGGTTTGAATTTGTCTAACTCTTCAAGAAGCTGGACTGGTATGAATGGTTATGAAAGAGTTTACAGCTTCAGAGTTCTTTTCGTGCAGTTCATAAAATGGTATTTAATGGTTCTGAAAAGTCGTATTATTCTATCATTATGGATCATCATGATACCTATTTCATCAGACTCTTGTTTCATCTTCTGGTGGTAGTTCCTTTATAGGTTCCTGTGGATGAAAGTCCCTTGTTTCGTCTCTATCAAGATTGTGCTTTTGGGCTTATATTTCTCAAGATATGGAAAAAATTAGTATTGCCGGGTCAAATGGATTCAAATTGTGCCAAGGGTGTGAAATTGTAATAGCAACACCTGGTCGTCTGCTTGACTGTCTTGAAAGAAGATATGTTGTCCTGAATCAATGTAACTATGTTGTTCTGGATGAAGCAGATCGCATGATTGACATGGGTTTTGAGTCACAAGTTGTTGGAGTTTTAGATGCTATGCCTTCAAGCAACTTGAAGCCTGAGAATGAGGATGAGGAGCTGGACGAAAAGAGGAACATATATGTTCAGTGCAACAATGCCACCTACTGTGGAACGGTTAGCTCACAAGTATCATAGAAGGGAAAGGCAGACACAGTTTCAGATGGACTGGATGCAAATGCTACACAGGCATGCAATTCTGTAACAGATGCACAGAAAAGGTGGAGGCGCCTCAAGCACACAATGACTGTTGTTAACCGTATGACTACTTGCAAGTCTTCAAATTATGATCTTCTGGAAGAAGAAGCTGTTGGAGGAAATCCCATAGCAAGTAAAGCTAAATAATAATTTTGATAGATTGCCTTTTGAAGTTTACTTTAAAAGGATGGTGTCTATGTTTTCAGTTTGAACAACCTCATGGTATATGGGAAAGTCATTTCAAAACAAAGGAAAAATCAAGGAATTCAAATTCTTGGCCTTAAACTGTGGTTTTTGTAATTATACAGTGTTTTCGCAGCGCGCTACGAAACCCCTGTAGCAGACTGTTTTAGCAGAAAAAACTATGTTTTCTACGTTTACTAGTAAATTTCCAGAAGGGTTTCTGAGCAGCTGAAAACTTAATTTTGAAAACTGAAAGAGGTTTTTATTACTAACATACCAAGCTACAAAAACCTCTTTCAGTTTCCTCAAATTCATTCTGATATGGGATAAACGGGTGACCAACGTTGCGCTACGAAACTGCTGTAGGTGCAGTTTTTCATCTCCTGTTTGCCACGTGTTTTTCAAGGACAGTTTCCGGACAGCTGGAGAAAATTTTTAAAAAACAAGGAGAGGTTTTTGTTCTGGACAACATGGGCTACAAAAACCTCCTTCAGTTTCGTAAAATGTGGCATGGATGAAGAGATAAAGGCTCTGCAATTTTCAAGGATCTAAACCCAAAAAACAGGGAAACATGTTCCCTAATTTCTAGGGTTTGTCATCAACAGTTGGGTGACCACGTGGGAGGCTTCATCAAGTTCGACATCATGGAGTTTTAGGTGTCAAATAATGTGTTAAATTTTTAGATAAGGTTGTTTTTATCATAATGAGGAGTTAGACTCCTAATTATTTTAGGTCTCTAGGACTCCTAGTTAGTTGTCTTTTGTATTAAATAGTTAGTTTAAGTGTCAATAGGTGTCAAATAAGGAGGAATATCGATTATTTAGAATTGTATTGCTATATATAGCTGAATCAGCTTTGTAACAGGGGTTGGAGATTTATGATAAAAACAGAGTTTTCATGTTGGCTTATGTAAAAATACTTTGACAGTAATAGAAGCAGTACTTTTTCTTCCCAAGATTCATCTTGTGTTTCAAATGCTCAGAGTATATGTGGTTTGGTCTTTATTCTTCTTGTTTTACAGTTCACTAAATATGCAATCACTCTGAATTCACCTAGTGCTCAGACTTCCTGTGTATGTTTTTTTGAATTGAGGTTCTTCTTGAGAAATGTTCTGAGTGTTGAGACATTATATGCCTTGGCTTCCATGATTGAGTAGCTTATAATTTACTGCAGAAGTATATGACTCCATGAGCCCAATGGAAGAAGTATAATTTTGTTGTTCCAACCAGCTTAAACTTCATCTACTGTTTAAAGAGTTAGCCATATTTTCTTGCCCTTAATGCATATCAAAAATCTGTGAGAGAGCCCTCTCTGACTAAGGAGGCTAAACCTTAGTCTAAAGCATGGTCTGAAATAGTTTCATGAAATCTTGCTAGGTAGCAGCCCTTAGTACATGGTTTTATGATAACAGAACTTATGGGTGCATGTGTTATGGCAAAGCCAACTTCCTTTCAAGAAGCAGTGCAACACCCGGTTTGGGTTGATGCGATGGTGGAGGAGTATGACTCCATAGTTCGAAACAGTGTTTGGGATGTGGTCCGAAGACTGGAGGACAATTCAGTTGTGAGCTCTCGTTAGCTTTACAAGGTAAATCAAGTTGCAAATGGTAGTGTGGAGAAGCATAAGGCCAGATTTGTGGCCCGTGGCTTTTCACAGGTACAGGGGATTGACTATGATGAGACCTTTGCTCCTGTTGCAAGGTACTCGTCAATCAGATCTATTTTGGCACTATTAGCACATATGGGTTGCAAGATCTATCAGATGGATGTGAATATTTCCTTCCTCAATGGCATGATTGAGAAAAAGGTGTACATAGAGCAGCCTGAACGTTTTGAAACCTTAGACCATGAGTCACGTGTGTGTCGACTCAAGAGAGAGTTGTATGGGTTGAATCAAGAACCCCGTGCTTGGTACACCATGATAGATAACTACTTCACTAGATTGGGCTTCACTAAGAGTGAATTGGATGCAAACCTGTATCACATAGTGGTGGAAGGTAAGTTGTTGATCATTGTACTTTATGTAGATGAGCTTATACTGACAGGTGATGAGAATCTCATCAAATATTTCAAGGAGGACCTTGCAAGATAGTTTGAGATGAAGGATATGGGGCTCATGCATTACTTTCTTGGCATGGAGGTATGGTAGGGAGATGGGGAGTTGTTTGTATCTCAGGGAAAGTCTGCCAACGAGATACTCAGGAGATTATGCATGGAGAGTAGTAAACCCATGGAGACTCCTCTAGTTGGTAACTGGAGGAAGGAGGATGCTACTTCAGGGGAAGTGGTGGATGCTATTATTTACAAGCACCTTGTGGTTTCACTCATGTACTTGGTGAACACATGACTTATGTTCTATGCAGTTAACCATCTTAGTCAGGTGATGGTTAGGCCTACCAAGTTGTATTGGAAGGCGACAAATCATGTATTGAGATACCTTAGAGGCACTACTCAGTTTGGGTTATGGTACAAACGGATAGAGGGAGAGAAGCTTCAAGGCTTCACCAATGTAGATTGGGGAGGGAGTCCATCCGATAGGAAGAGCACATCAGAAGGGATCATTAGTATTGGATCAGTGGTAGTTTCTTGGTACAACAGGAAACAGAGATCGATTGCACTCATTTCGGAAAAGGAAGAATGCATGGCTACAACTAAGGAAACATGTGAGGCTATATGGATGAGAAAGATCATGGTTGGTTTGTTTTGTCAGTAGATGGATCCAACAGTGATTTATTGTGACAATCAGAGTTGTAACAAACTCCCTGAAAATCGAGTCTTTCATGATTGGTCCAAGCATATTGATATCCAGTATCATCATCTCAAAGATTGTGTATTGAGGTGGATCATGTTGTTATATTACACTCCCATGGAGGATAAAGATGTTGACATCTTGACAAAGGCATTTCCAAGATGTAAATTCGAGTTTCAAAGGGACAGGATCGAGGTAGATGATAATCCCTTTCTTGTTGAGAGGGAGCATTGAGAAATGGCAACAAGAGAGTCCAATTTAATTTGTCCTTGAATTAAACTGGAAATTAAATTTGAATTCTATTCTCATAGCAAATTAAAATAGTTAAATTAAGTTTATTAAACTTACTTAACTTTGAAGTCTTTATGATGTCATGTGTATATTCTCCCTACTTTGTAGGAGTCTAGTATGAGTTAATTGTGAGTTGTAAAATAGAAGACTTAGTTTCATGAGTCAGTTCAATTAAATTTGTTCTCAAACTGATTGAGAGAACTAATAGTGAGTTAACTATCAATGGTGTCACTAATGAACTCTGCCAGTGCTACTCTAGTTAACTAAATATTTACTCATTAGAAACTCATGCATGTCGATTTTGAGAAAGACCTAGTTAAGACTAGAGTGCAGGGACAGTGTGCTATTTGTTTTATATTTTTTCTGAGTTGCACTGACATTGCATGAATTCAGGAACTGATCCTTAAGAGATTTCGCAATTTTTAGAGGCTTTATTTCCCTGTAAATACAAACTATCCTCCATAGGAATTACACATTGGAATAGAGACTTGGAGAGCTTGTGAAGAGGCTAAGCTTTGGACTTGAGTTTGCTTATGAGTTGGAGATTGAATTTTCTGAGTGTTGGAATTGTTCTAGAGAGAACAAGCATTGTAATTTCATCTTTATTTTCCATATTAATACAAAACAGATGTTAGGACCCTGTAATTTCATCTTTATTTTCCATATTAATACAAAACAGGTATTAGGACCCTATAATACTAGTGATTCCCCCATTACTATTGTCATTGTATCCCTTATTGTTATTATTGTGCCCCTATTGTCCCCATATTGTTATTAGTATGCCCCATAGAAACCCACTATTGTTGTTTTTGTACCCTTATGTTATTATTGTTATGTCGGCTTGATTATATTGTGACCCTTTAGACTCCTATATATAGAAGGGAGGTTTAGTCATTTGTATCATCCAAGAATTTTTCATTTGAGTAATGTAAAGGAGGTTGCCCCCTCGAAGAGGCTAAATTCTAAGGTGTTGATCTATCTTTTCTATCTTTTTATGTTTTGGTTTCCTAACATTTGGTATCAAAGCTTTGGATTCTAGGGTTTTGCTGCTCCAAACAGGTCATCATGGCATTTTTGCTATAATTTTTTTTCTGTGATGTTTCAGAAGCTACAAAAAAAACCCATTTGAGTCGAAATCGTTCTAAACTTCGAGTCTGAATTTCAGAGCTTCTCTCGCTATATTTGTGTAGATATGATCTTAGGAAGTTATGGTTTTTGTAGATTCCCAAATTACATTCCAAATAGGTACTAAGGTAGAAACAATGACACGTAGCACATCGTACAAGTTCACTCTACTAAACTAGTCTATAATCAGATCATAGTAGGATATTTGGCATAACTCTTCCTTGGAGAATCCAATTTTAATTAGACTTGTGAAGTTAGAAAGAGGATTGAAAGGGCTACCGTAGGATGAGATTTCAGATATTCAAGAACCAGAGTTATAGAGATACATCAGATTCAATATCGAGATCTTACAAAGTGAAAAAAAAAAAAGGTGTGTAGTTTTTTTAAAATTTTGCATAAGATTGGTTTGAAAAATTAATTTGAAGGAATTCAAAGGGAATAGTGAAGAATTATTAAGATTAATTAATGCCCCGAAAAAAGAAAATGGAAACACCTAGTAAGCAGCCTGAAAGCTTTAGCATGACTCGTGAAGAAGAGGAATAAATGCAACATGATATATCAAAATTACAAGACCAAGTACAACAAATTTCACTCTCACTAAAGGTAAATGAAGCCAAGATGAATGGCGTGGAAGCTAATATGAATGGCATGCAAGTTAATATGGATGGCGTGGAAGCTCAGATGAATGGCATGGACTCTAAGATGAATGGCATGGACGATAAGATGGAAGAATTGAAGATAAATTTGAATAAGTTTCTATAAGAAATGGTCACTAATGGTGAAAGGGTAGTAAGGAAACTCATGATGAGAACAAAACAAATTTTAATCATGATTTCATAGACCCTAATGTTGGATTGAAGACCCACCATGTTCCAAAAATCGATATGAGGAAGTTTGATGGCAAGGATTCCAGAACACGGATACTATAGATGGAGCAATTTTTCGATCTCCATAATGTGCAAAAACACACAAAAGGTACATATTACAACTTTATATTTGGAACCAAATCAGTTTGTATGGTATCAATGGCTTTGCTCTCGTAAACAAATTGTCACTTGGGAAATTTTTACGGAAGAAATGATAACACATTATGAGGATACAAA
>APFE030776583.1:95684-129302 GCA_000404065.3 Pinus taeda
CCCCCCTCTAACCCTCCGGTTAACTACATGGGCTAGTCGTCTGTTTATGTAGCATGTAAGGGGAAATCTATGTTCAACTAATTTTATGAAAAGTGTGTTTATAACAGAATGTTGTAGTGTGTTTTGATTTAGAACTAGTTAAACCTATTTCTACAAATATTTTGGCAGCACCTCGTCATCCTACAAGCCTCAATCAATAATTTAATGAGAAACAATTTAAGCAATTAAATTTTCTAACAACGAGCCCACATTATGAGTGTATAAATGTAATGCAAGGAAAAATCATGAATTCATGACATACCTTTCTCAACCTACTTATTTCACCCCACAGGTGCACCTTTTATTTATTTTTTATAATGCTTTCTATTACGATGCATAGCTTAAGGATTAAAGCTTTCTCTTTATGGTATAGCATTTATTATACCCCTTGAGATGAGGTAGTTTATTTCTCATTAGATTTGGTACATGCAAGGGTTCCTTTTGATGAGATGAAGCATCAAGTGCTCAGGACTCAAGTGTTGGGTAATGAGGAGAATAAAGCTCATGCTAGCATTTTTCCCACGTGATAACCTATGTTGTTATGAAACCAACTCACAAAAAGATAGAAAAGATAGATCAACACCTTAGAAATAAGCCTCTTCAAGGGGGAAACCTCCTTTACATTACACAAATGAACAATTTTTTGATGATACAAATGACAAGGCCTCCTTTCTATATATAGGAGTCTAAGGGGTCATAATATAATCAGATCCGACATAACAATAATAATGTAAGGGCACAATAATAACAATAGTGGGCTTCTATGGAGCACAATAATAACAATATGGGGACTACATGGGTACAACAATATAATAAGGGGTTTGTACTAATAATAATAATGGGTTACACTAGTAGTATAGGGGCCTACCGCCTAACATGCCCCTCTCCTTCAAAAAGTGTTGTCCTCAACGCTTGAGTAGTTCTTGATGCTTTTTTATAAGATTCATGTCCTCCCATGTGGAATATTCAATGGGTAAGTTCTTCCACTTAACGAGATATTTTGAAATTGATTGATTTCGTCGCTGTCGAGTTCTTGTTTCTGTGACTGCTCCAGGTTCCAATATGATTTTTCCTTCCTCTTCAAGTTCTGGCAATATTGTTTTAATTGGGATATTCTGCAACTTTTGAATGAGTGGCCACACTTCTTTTTCCTTCTTCCATTCATCCCTTGCTTCTTTTATCCAATCCGGTTGGATAATAGAAATGGCACACAACAATGCTTCGACATCCCCATCCTTTCTTGAGAGTGCATCTTCCACAACATTTTGCTTCCCTTTTTTGTAGATGATTTCAAAGTCATAACCCAACATCTTTGTGACCCATTTTTGTTTCTCTTCAGAGGATAATATTTTTTCCAAAAAGTATTTAATACTATCATGGTCTGTTTTTACCTTGAAGTGTCTTCTCATTCGGTAAGGTCACCATTTCTTAAGTGTGTGTAGTATTGCCAACATTTCCTTCTCATAAATAGCTTTCTTGAGGGACATTTTTTTGTATGTATATAACCATAGAAATACCCAATCACCTACATCAAAACTTCTTTCATTGTGATGTTGATCTGCATGTTGTTTCTTTTGATTCTGCACCATAGTGATGTTATCCTTTAAAAGTTGGATAACTTGTTGTTGATGCTCGATGTGATCTTTCACTGGTTGAATCTTTTCTTCTTGATATGTCCTTCTATCTTGATATTTTGAGGAGTGGTAATTTCTTCCAATGCATTACAAGATATGGTTGGATTCATTTCTTGATGCTCTATGTGATCTTTCACTTCTTGATATGTGCTTCTATCTTGATAGTTTGAGGAGTGGTAATTCGACCATTGCATTACAAGATATGGTCGGATTCATTTCTTCTTTCTTGATGTGGTATTTCACTTCTTGAACATTTTTTTTCTTGATATGTCCTATTTTAAGATTTTGAGGAGTAGTAATTCTTTCCAGTGCTTTACAAGAAATGGTTGGATTCATTTCTTCTTTCTCTGGGGTTGGTTCTTGGTGTATATACTCTTCTTTTGACGTTTCCTGATCCTTTTCTTCCTCCTCTCAGCAATCAATGTAAAATAATTTGTTCTCAACACATATATGACCTTTAATGTATTTGTTATCACAATAGTAACAAAGCCCTTTTTCTCTTTTTTCTTCCAATTGTTGTGGTGTAACCCTTGTAGGTTGTGGAAGGCTAGGAGAAACAACACTTCCATCTTAATTGTTGTGAGGGGTAGACATCCTTGTTGCCATAATTTTTCTTTCCACTTTGTAACAAATCCCTTTTGCTCTTTTTTCTTCCAATTGTTGTGGTTTTTCTCTAAAGAAGGCGCCACTCTTTGTATCCTCAAAATGTGCTATCATTTCCTCCGTGAAAATCGACCATGTAACAAGTTTTTTACGAGAACAATGCCCTTTATACCATAAAAATTGATCTGATTCTAAATATGAAGATGCAATACATACCTTTTGTAACTGTGGTACACCACGTAGATCAAAATATTTCTCCATATGTAGTATCCAATTTACCAGATCCTTGCCATCAAACTTCCTCATACCGCCTTTTCTTGATTTTAGGAGCTTGATCTTGAAATGACTGTAACTCTGTAATTTTAGATATCCAAGTTCTATAATTTCATCATGTAGTATCCCTGTGCGTCCTCTTTCTAACCCCAAAATTCTGATCAAGATTGGATTTTGTAAGGAAGCGTTATGTCAAATCTCCCATGATGGCCCGATTATAAACTAGTTTAGTAGTGTGAACTTGTACGACGTCCCACGTATCATTGTTTCCACCTTAGGTTCTGAAACTTATACCCAAACAAAATAGAGTTCTTCCTATTTCTGTAACTTCTTTTGAAATTTCAGTTTGATGCTCAGAGAGAAAGTTATGATGATTTTCCCAAGGTCACCTGTTTAGGATTTAATTCGAGAGTCTACAAAAACAGCAACTTCCTCAGAATATCCTAAACTATAGCGAGCAAAGATCCGAAACTTTGACCCAAGGTTCAGACCGATTTCTTCTCAAATGGGTTTTTTTTTAGCTTCTGAAACTTTGCAGCGAAAACGTTATACCAAACATTCCACGATGTCCTGTTTTATATGAAATTTTGGAGCTTGCAAAAACCCTAACTTCCTCAAATCATATCTCCGAAAATATAGTGAGAAAAGCTCTGAAATTCAAACGCGAGGTTCAGAACAATTTCTTATCAAATGGGTTATTTTTCTAGCTTTTGAAACTTCGTTGAGAAAAAGTTATAGAGAATATTCCCTGATGACCTATTTGGAGCAACGAAACCCTAGAATCCACAGTTCTAATACCAAATTTTATGAAACCAGCTCACAAAAAGATAGGAAAGATAGATCAACTCCTTAGAAATAAGCTCCTTCGAGGGGAGAGACTCCTTTACATTACACAAATGAACAATTCTTGGATGATACAAATGACAAGGCCTCCTTTCTATATATAGGAGTCTAAGGGGTCATAATATAATCAGAGCTAACATAACAATAATAATGTAAGGGCACAATAATAACAATAGTGGTCTTCTATGGGGCACAATAATAACAATATGGGGACTACATGGGTACAACAATATGATAAGGGGGTTGTACTAATAACAATAAGGGGTTACACTAGTAGTATAGGGGCCTAACATATGTCTTAGCGATAATTTGCATTTTGATTTTGTTTTCTTCTTTCATTATGGCCATATTATGCTTTTTTATTCTTGTAACTACATCAACCTCCAAGGAATTATTTTCCAAACCTAGCCAAGGATGTGGATAAGAGGGTGAAAAATCTCAATGAACCAATGACAAGTTAGACTCGAAGAATGGAGATGGTATCAAGAGCTTATAATGTGATATGGAAAGTATTAAGTATGATTTACAAGAGAATGAATACACTAATTTTATCTAGGTTTCCCAAGTAGTACCCCTCCTATAATCCTAAATCCTTAAGGGAAGTGCCACTGAATTGTGACTAAAACTTAACCCCTTCGGTAAGGTGAGAGAACAAATTTACAATCAAGATCAGTCAATCATCTAGATCATCGCTTTATCCATACTAAATGCCAAAAAAAAAAAGTAAAATAACCCAATTGGAAAATGATAAAAGTAATTTTTGAGTGGTATCCCACCTTCATCCAAGAGGCATGTCAAATGACAAGAGTTGTAATAACTAGAGCAGATGGTGGAGGAGTTTGCATATCATCATCATCAAGCTAATGTGTAGGGATGTTAGTCGATTGGTTGTCCAAAATAGAAGAATTTTTTTCTCCTTGGGGTTTACCCATTTTGGTGGGTAACATCTAGCTCTAACTCGGGGACATGTTCTCATCATAGAGTGCAGGATCCATATGCTCAAAAGGGGATTTCGTGAGAACCCCATCAATCCCTAGGATCACAACCCTATTAACTGTGTACTCAAATGAACTTGTTTGGAAGCATGTGCACTAGGTGTTGATTATCACCCTTGTTTTTATATATATGACGAAATATATAAAGAAAAGAAAAATATAACTAAATCCAATCTATTCTAGAATGTGACACATTTTCATGAAAAAATGTAATACATTATAATTCAATGTGACTACTTACTCTAACCTATGCTAGCATACAATACATCACCTAAGTGAAGTCATATAACCAATGTAGACAACATATCATTAGATCAATATCATACCTTTTACCCTGATGACTAATTATGAAGAAAAACAAGGAAGAAAGATAGTCATCATAATACTCACATGTTGGATCATAAGGGTCGGAGGTGGGAAAATAGATGAACCATGGAACAAATTTTATACCATGAGAAGGGACAGACGGTGAAAAGGGAGAATCCAAATTTTTCCTACACTCGCTACTTTTCTTTATAGCTTCAATATGGAGTAATCAATGATCAACTCCAGTGATTCTCACCCAATATTCATCTATGGCATGCATCTCCCATTGTTTTCGCTGGGGACATGTTGTGAGTTGCATGAGGAGGAATATGGCTAGAGGACGAGATCTTAACAACAAAGTTTCTTGCTATAACAATAAAGTTCAAAAGGGTCAACCAATGTTGACTCTTCAGGCTCAAAATTGTTTATGGCTTGAACATGACTGAGGGATGAAACAAGAATATATAAGATGGCTCAAATACATCAACAATCATATTTTTATTGTCATTATATGAAGTGAAAGGCAGGATAAAATCTTCATATTTTGTGAAGAACCATACTCCTTGGCCTTCAAGTGGGGAAATAAGGTTTTCCTCTAAATCATAGCAACGGTTATCTTCATCACAAGAAATGAAAGCACATGCCTCTTTTTCTCCATTTTTGTCCTCAATGTGACAGCCAAGATCGTCTTGATCAAACATGAAGAAAATCCAATTTTCAAAGAAATCAAGGGGTTAACGATACTTTCCATTTCTTTTTATGTCATGGCTACCAACAGACTCATCCAAATGGACATCAAACTCATCTTGGGAATCCATGGAATATTTTTTGATAGACTAAAAATCATCATTAGAAACATGTAAAAGAGTCCCTTCCATTAATTAGGATAGCATTCATTATTGGATGAAAATAGGAATTCCTAATGTTGATCTTCAACAACATGCTCATCATTATTTTGATATTCTATGGTACTTTCCTCTTCATTTCTACCATGGGGAACCTTTAGCGTCATAGTCAATCCTCCAATCTGCAACCCAAAACTCCTTCATTAATTCATCATTTTCTTGGACATTTGAAGGAAAACAATATTCCACATTTGTGGTTTCTTCAGGATCACCCTATCTCTCCTTTTGTATAACAAGCTCTAGAATTTCTTCGAGGATGGAGTAAAATTGCCGACTAGCCTACTAAGAATTGCAATGTTTTTCCCACACAACATCCATAAAGTGTTAACTGCATATTACTTGAAAATGAGTTATAGAAGGGGGGCATTTGTAGGATTTCCTCATACTCATGCAACACCTCATCAAATTCCTTCCTTCGCTCACTACGCAAGTTCAATAGGAAATTTACATCAAGGAAAACCTTGGTCAATTTCCTACACAAATTCTTGAACACTCACATTTTCTTGAAGTGTATGGAAGTTTCTTGATTTAAGAACTTAGTATTTTCTTGTTCATTATGAGGAGGATTAACTATGATTTCCTTTTGTTAAGTTGCATACTCACTCTTAATGGTTACTTCATCTATTTCATAAATTGGATCTTCAAAAAAATGACAACCACTTATATCTCATTTCCCTTCTTATATGTGCATTAAATCACCAATATCGTTCTTTAGGGAACTTATGGGATCATCCCTTTCATGGGATTCACAAGATATATTACCAAACTCAATATCAATGAAAAGGAGGAATCATGTCTTATTTTCACATAGTAATGCATAAGTGTCCTTTCCATGAGAATTATATTCCTTTTATTTTTGGTAATCTTCATTGTCCAACCCCTTTTTAGCACTTTCAAAAATATTTATGTGATCCTCCTATTCAAGTATATTGATTATGTCTCAAAATTTGTCTTCATAGTTTTAAGATCTTGATTCAAAAATATTGAGAAATTGTTCAATATTTGAGCCATTCTCTTTGATTTTGTTCAAAATATTCCAGAAACAATCTTAACGATGCATCTTCATAAAGCACATTATTCATTGCAACATATTTCATGACTCTTACTATGTCACTTAAAGTTGAAGATGCACTACCATTAAATTTGGGATAATTTTCATAACAATCTAGGTAGAGGTGCGTTGGATATCCTGAGACATCCTCAATATTCAAGAAACATACATCTTATGCAACTCCTAGTGAGCCATTTCTTGTCCCACAAAATTTTAGCAATATTCAAATACAGTCACTAGGGTGAGCTTAAAATTCCTTGAAAGATGCTTGTTTCACGCTAAAAGTATGGAAACATTTAAATTTCAAGGAATAGCTAGGTCTTTGTTCTTCCAATGGAGTTTCCAAATGAGAAAATTTATCCTTGTTTATAGGATAATCTTAATCAAATAAATGAATCTAATACTTTGGATTATTACGAGGTAGACTCAAATCCTCCCTAGCAACGATGCTAAAAATGTTTCCTCAAAATCTAGCATGTCTTGTGATATGTATCACAAGGAAAAATCCAAATCAAGACACAATGTTATGCGTTCATCTCACAAAAAAGAAGAAAAGATAGATCATCGACTTAAAAATTATCCTCTTTGAGGGGGGTACCTCCTTTACATTACATACATGAACAATTCTTGGATGATACAAATGACTATACCTCCTTTCTATATGTAGGAGTCTAAGGGGTCAGAATATGATCAGAGCCTACATAACAATAATAATGTAAGGACACAACAATAATAATAGTGGGATTTTATGGGGCACAACAATAACAATACGGGGACTACATTAACAATAACAATAAGGGGACTACACTATTATTATAGGGACCTAACATGCCCTTCTCCTTCAAAAAGAGTGTTGTCCTCAATGCTTAAGTAGTTATGGATGCTTCTGTATAAAATTATAATCCTCCCATGTGGAATCTTCAGTGGGTAAGTTCTTCCACTTAATGAGATACTCTGAAAATGATCAATTTCATAGTTGGTGGTTTCTTGTTTCCATGACTACTTCAGGATCCAATATGATTTTTCCTTCTTCTTCAAGTTATGGCAATATTTTTTAAACTGGAAGCTTGTCACCAACAACCTTCTTCAAACATGAAACATGGAAAACTAGGTGTACTTGAGAAGATGTCAACAACTTCAATTTATATGCCATAGTACCAATATTTTACAACACCTTTTAAGGGCAATAGTACTTGGGTGACAATTTAGTATCCTTCTTAGCTTTCTTGAGGGACATTTGTTTGTATGGTTGCAGCGGTAAAAATACCCAGTTGGCTATGTCAAAACTTCTTTCACTGTGATGTTGATCTGCTTGTTGTTTCATTCATTTTTTTGCTAGAGTGGGGTTATCCTTTAAGAGTTGGAGAACTTGTTTTTGATGCTTGATGTGATCTTCCACTACTTGAACCTTATAATTTTCACTTAAATATGATGTGATGGATGGTGGGTGATATCCATAAAGTGTCATAAATGGGGTCAGTTTTGCTACAGTATGGAAGGAAGTGTTATATAACCATTCAGCCAAAGGTAACCACTTGACCCATTGTGTTTGTTTATCATATACAAAGAAATGAAGATATCCTTCCAAAAACTTGTCACTATCTCAGTTTTCTCGTAATATTGAGGATGATAAGATGAGTTATGAGCTAATTGAGTACAAATACAAGAAAATAATTATGTCCAAAAATTTCCAATGAAAATGGGATTTTTGTCACTTCCAATAATCTTTGGGTTTCCATGTAGCTTTTGAATTGTTTCCATAAAGGCAATAGCAACTGTATTGGCTTTAAAAGGATGAGATAATGCACAAAAGTGTGGATGCTTGGTAAGTCTATCAACTACCACCATGATGACATTGTTTCCTTCAGATTTAGGTAAACCTATGATAAAATCCATTGATACCTCTTCCCAACACTGACTTGGAATGGTTAAAGTTTGTAACATACCCGGGACTTAATTTTATCAACTTTATTTCATTGGCAAACCAAGCATTCTACCAAAAACTTCTAAATATCATATTTAAGGCCCTCCCAAAAAAAATCCTTTTTGATCTTGTGATAAATTTTTAAAAATTTGAGTGCCCTCCTAAGGGGGAGGTGTGCAATTCGTACAAAATCTTGTGTTTGAGTTGGGAATTCTTACAAATATATAAGCGATCTTTATACCATAATGAATCATTTTTCCATCTAAATGTATCAAATGTACTGGGGTCTTGCTGCAAATTTTGAATGATTTTCCACAACTCTTCGTCATTCTTCCATTAATCCCTTGCTTCGTCTATCCAATCAAGTTGGATAATAGAAATGGAAAAAAGAAATGCTTCCACATCCTCATCCTTTTTTGAGAGTGCATCTACAACAATATTTTGCTTCCCTTCTTTGTATATGATTTCAAAGTCATAACCCGACATCTTTGTGACCCATTTTTGTTTCTCTTTTGAAGATAATCTTTGTTCCAAAAAGTATTTAAGACTATCATGATCGGTTTTACCTTGAAGTGCCTTCCCATTAGGTAAGGTCACCATTGCTTTAGAGCATTTAGAATTGCCAACATTTACTTCTCATAAATAGGTTTGTGTAAATACTTTCCTTTGATTGGATGATTTTCAAAACAAATGGGCCTTCCATCTTGCATTAAAACAACGCCAATTCCATTTCCTGAGGCATCATGTTCCACAATAAATATTTTTGCGAATTTTGGTGTAGCTAAGACTAATACTTGGCACATTGTCTCTTTAAGATGTTCAAAGGCCTTAGTTTCTTTTGGAGTCCAAAAAATTGCATCTTTTTTCAATAAGTTGTTAGAGGTGTTGATATTCTCCCATAATTCTTAACAACTTGCGATAACATCTTGTCAACCCAAGAAATCCTCGAAGATTCTTTATGGTTGTGGGAATTTTCCATTCCTTAATGGCCTTAATTTTGTTTGGGTCTACCTTAACACCCTCGTGAGATACAATATGACCCAAATATTCCACCTCTTGTACTCCAAAGAAACATTTGGATGGTTTTTAATATAATTGTTTCTCCTCCAATAGTCTGAGCACCATGTCAACATGTTGAACATGATCCTTCCAAGGCTTGTTGTGAATTTTAACACAAATTTTCTAAGGAAGGGTTTGAAAAAAGACTTCATCAAACCTTGAATTGTGGAAGGTGCATTAGTAAGGCCAAAAGGCATGACCAAAAATTCGTAATGACCCTCATGAGTTCTGAATGTTGTTTTCAAATGTCTTTAGTCTTCATTCTAATTTGATGATATACTGAATGAAAATCCATCTTGATTAGTAAACTACTCCATGTAATTAGTCCAACAATTCGTCAATGACATGAATGGGAAATTTATCTTTAATAGTGAGCTTGTTTAGTTCCCTATAATACGGACACATACGCCATGATTCATCCTTCTTGTGCACCAATATGACTGAGCAGAGAAAGAACTTTGACTAGGCTGAATTATACCAGCCTCTATCATTTCTGCAACCATACGTTCAATTTCACTCTTTTGGGCATAAGGATATCTGTAAGGCTTGATGTTTGGAGTAAAACCTCCTAGAATCAAATGAATATCGTGATCATGATTGCAAATAGGTGGCAGGCCTTTGGGAGTCTAAAATACCTTGGAGTGATTGTCTAAAACTTTTTGGAGATATGGAGAAATAGATGATTTTGATGTTTGAATCTCTAGTGAGCATAATTGTGCAATTACGCCTTGTTGTTCTTTATTTAGAAGACTTTTCATGCCATTAGAGTTGATTGTATTTCTTGGTTTCCCTACTATACCCCTTAATTAAACTTACTTTCCTTCCCAAAAATCAGCACCATTCATTGGAATGGAAAGAATTGGACTATTCAATACATATTCCCCCATGGTTAGTTTGATATTATGGCACTTTCCAGAGAAATTTATAGTTCCTCCATTTGCAACTATTACTTGACACTCTGGTACTGGATATAGGAAGCAATTCAATTCCTTGGTTATCTTACAATGAATAAAATTATGGATACTACATGAACCAATCAACACTATTACCTTTTTCTTCTTGATATATCCTTCTATATTAAGAGTTTTAGGAGTGGTAATTCCTGCCAATGTATTACAAGATATGGCCAGATTCATTTCTTCTTTCTCTAGGGTTGGTTCCTGGTGTATATCCTCCTCTTTTGATGTTTCTTGTTCCTTTTCTTCCTCTCCACAATCTATGTAAAATAATTTATTCTTAGCACACTTATGACCTTTAATGTATTTGCTATCACAACTATAACAAATCCCTTTTGCTATTTTTTCTTCCAATTGTTGTGATGTCAACCATGTAGGTTGTGGAATGCTAGGAACAACAACACTTCCATCATTATAGTTGTGAGTGGTAGCCTTCCTTGTTACCATAATTTTTCTTTTAACTTTTATTGCCACCTTGAATGCCTTATCCAATGAATTAGGTTCACAAAGGCGAACCTCATTTTGGATGTTATCCTTTAAACTCCCTATGAAGACATCAATTCTATGATCCTCTGGAATATTAGTTACCCTAATTTTTGGAATCCCTCAATGTGTTTTGGCACTGAACCCTTTTGTTTGAGATTTACCAATTGGCTAAAGAAGGTGTTTCTCTTTGTATCCTCATAATGTGTTATCATTTCCTCCATAAAAATTGACCAAGTGAGAAGCGTTTTACGCGAACAAATCCATCGATACCATACAAAGTAATTCAGTTCTAAACATGAAGATGTAATGTGTACATTTTGTGTGTGTTTTACATCATGTAGATCAAACTATTGCTCCATCTGTAGTATCCATGTTACTCGATCCTTGCCATCAAACTTCCTCATATCTATCTTTGGAATATGGTGGTTATTAAACCCCACATTGGAGTCTATAAAATAATAATTTATATTCCTTTTGTATTCATCATGATTTTCATGGAGTATCTTGTCACCATTAGGAAGCATTTCTTGTAATAACTTTTTCAAACCTTCCTTCAAACCTTCCATGTCTTCTTTTAAACCATTACTCAAACCATCCATCCTAGCTTCCATGTCTTCTTTTAAATCATCCTTCAAACCTTCCATGTTCCCTTTCATTTTTGTCTCTAAACCATCCATCTTAGATTTAAGTTCATTTTTGGTTACTCTTTGCAAAAGTGAAATTTGTTGCACCTGGTCTCATAATTTTGATATATCATGTTGCAATTCCCCCTCTTCTTCATGCGTCATAGTAGAGATTTTTGGTTTCTTATGAGGTGTATCCATTTTTTTGTTTTAAGAAATTTGGGAATCAAACAACGATATATATGCTTCATTGTGCCCTTTGAATCAATTCAAATTGATTTCTTAAACAAAAGTTATGCAAAAACAAATACACACCTTTTTCCTTGTTTTTTGGAGCTAGATATTCAAATTGTTGTATCCCTGTAATTTTGGCTCTCCAAGATCTGAAATTCGGTCCTATGGTATCCCTCTAAGTCTTCTTTCAAACACCATAAGGTGAACCAAAATTGGAGTTTTCAAGGTAACGTTATGCCCAATCTTCCACGATTCCCTGATTATGGATTAGTTCAGTATAGCTAACTTTTATAGATTTCCACGTGTCACTTTTTAGACCTTTGACTATGAAAATGATACAGTGAAAACTATAGTCCGTTCAATTTTGGTCACTTCTTACAAAATTCAAATTCGATGCTCAACGAGAAAGTTATAACTATTTCCGCTAGGTCACATGTTTGAGATTGAATTCTGGAGTATGCAAAAACCCTAACTTCGTCAAACCATATCTAAGAAAATATAGTGAACCAAGATCTGAAATTCATACACGACCTTCACAAAAATTTCGTCTCTATGTGGTCCTAATTTAAGCTTTTGAATCCTCATAGAAAAAACGTTATAAAGAAATACCAAGATGGCATGTTTTAAGCAGCAAAACGCTAGAATCCAAAGCTCTTATACCAAATGTTATGAAGCCAACTTACAAAATAGAAGAAAAAGATAGATCCATGACATAAAAATTATCCTCTTCAATGGGGAAACCTCCTTTACATTACATAAATGACAAGACATTCTTTCTATATATATGATTTGAAGGGGTCACAATATAATTAGAGCCCATATAACAATAATAACATAAGAGAACAATAATAATAACAGTGGGCTTATATAGGGCACAACAATAACAATATGGGGGATACATTAACAATTACAATAAGTGGACTACACTATTATCATAGGGACCTAAAACACAACAATGAGGTGGATGACACTTCCACCTCAGCAATCCAACTCTTACACTTTAGTGGAATTTCACCACATAAGAGGTTTCCTAGTTGTTGGCAGACCAATCTACTCCCTCCATTTTTACTCCCTTCCTAAAATTTTACTATTTTTCTTGTTTTCACTTAATTGGTTCGTATTAGCTTGATTTCTGCATTCCTTCTTCTAATCATCATTTTTAGTTTTATGGCATGATGGTTGACCATAGGATTGATTCCTCCATTTATTGAAATATAAGGATTTATTTTCGCTAATTGTTATGATTGGTACCAATTAACATTTGCTTCCAACTACAAGGAAATTTTGTTAGTTTAGGGACTACGATGTTAATGGGGTAATTTTTAAGGACTATGATAGAGATTTTCTATGTTTTTCCTTTATTTCAATAACATCTATTCTTTCAAATTTTTTATTTTGGGTCTATGTTCCTAACATAAAGTGTCTAACTTATGAGTGGTGGTGAATGCTTTAATTTATTTTGTTTACATAAGTTAATTATGCCATATCCACCTTGGATATGAACCAATTAATGGTTCATTAGTTTCAACTTAAATATATTATTTTGGTGATTTGTTTCACAAATTTTAATTTATGGTTAGTACTAGTTTCAACCATATTGTCATGTTATTACACCTAGTCACCCACTAACCTGGAAGCCTGATTCTCAAGTGTCAATCTATGGTAACGCCAATTATCATATGTCTTGATTATCACTCAATGTCCACATTCCAAGTTCATACCTGATCTTTCCTAAGTCTATAATCGATACCTATTGATTTGATCTCTAGGGTTTTCTCAAGAGGGTTTCATTGAATTGTTTCATTTTATCTCTCTTATTTTCGTCCCAAGGGTCCTGCAACCTAGGGTTTCATGACTGGTCTTTGGTTCTTCAAACCCTGATCCATTTTGACCTGCCACTTTCCCTCTGTAACATGCCACCAATAGTCTAAATTGAGCTCATCGGAGAAGAACTTATAGAGGCAAATGAGGAATGCTTAGCTCTGTTTTGCCAAGTTGGTTGGTGGGAATTTGTGCAACTATTTTAGGGTCACAATGATGAAGTATTAAAATATTTTTTTGCTTCTTTCAATGGAAGAAGATCTTATGTCAACGACCTAGGAATTAAAATTAATCTAGAGCTCATGGAAAAAACCACCCAATTACCCTTGGAAGTCGAGTGTTGGTCTAAAAACGTTTCAATTAAGAGTGTTTTGTGGAGGAAACAACTAGCTAAGAAGGGTTGTGAATTCTCCGTCAAAGGTATGCCCATACTATTTCTCCAACAAAAATTGCATGAATTATTATGTCTGATTTGTAGATACATAACCTGTGAGGGTCGATATAATGTCGTTTTCATGTATCATATTAATCTGTTAATGGATTTCTTAGGTTGAAATCTTAACCTACCATATTATCTCCTAAAGAGTTTAACTAGAATGTCTAGGGCTTACCAAGCCAAGCATAAGTACCTTGAATGGTACTTTTTCCACCATGGTTTAATTTGTATGATAGTCAAGCATCATCTAGCTCAAATTGTTTATGATTGGGACTCTTTTCCAACTCATAATACTTATGGTAAACCTTCAGTGTTTGATTTTGTTCAGTCTTCTACCACTATGGATCTAGACCCCTCTTTGGGTGATTCAACTCCATCATTGGCTAAGGAGCTAAAGCAAGAGTGGGAAGCATCTTTTCAAACACTCGAATCACCCTCTTCATAAAATAGCCAAGTTAAAATTTCCAAAATTCTAACGTCTCTTCGTGATACCAAAAGTGCATCAAAATCTCACCATCTCAAGCCTATTACTGAATCTCCTTAGCCTAAAATCCATCATGTTTAACCTACACATAAACAAGAAAATGGTTAGATGCAATTAAGTTTAGCATGTTCTATGCTAGAGCAATTTATTTCAATTTTAGTTATCTTTTCTTGATCAACAATCACATCAACATTAAAGTAAACTGCAGATAGAACATAAATATAAATCGCAGAAGACAAGCCAAGACAAGAGCACACAAGATATGGCACTAGCCAAGGACAAACCCCACAATGTGGGGAAACCCTTGATCAATTCTTCTTTTATGTTCATCAAAGTTCAACAGAGAAAGTGAGAGAGATAGTACATTTACGATATAAGTCAATCACTTTGAATTTTGATATCGGCATGAGATTAGTTGAAGACATATTGCTTCAATTGATTCTCTAAGGTGACTCATTCACCTATCATAGTGCTACATCTCGTCTATTTGTTGCACATTACCATGTGACACCTTGCTGTATTGTCACATGTGTTGAACCTTGATGATTGAGTTGCTCTCATCTTCATGCTTCTCATCATGTTGCATCTTCCATGGTCTTATTCATCATCAAGTTGCCCATGCTCATGATCTCATTCATCATTATGTTGCCCATGCTCATATCATCATGCATCATTATGTTGCCCATACTCATATCATCATGCTGCTTATTATGTTGCCCATGATCTCATACATCATGCTGCCTTCTTTCGGAGACAGATGCTCCGACTGTTTCGGCAGTTTTTGGTAGTTCTAGCTTTTCTGGCAGTTCTAGCTTTTACGGTAGTTCCGACAGTTCCGACATTTTCGGCTTTTTTGGCTTTTTCGGCTTTTCAGCTTTTTTGGATTTTCTGGTATTTCTAGCTTTTCTAGCAGTTCCAGATTTTCCATCAATTTCGGCTTTTCCGGTAGTTCCGGCTTTTCCGGCAGTTTCAGCTTTTCCGGATTTTCCGACTTTTCCAACAGTTCCAGCTTTTCCAAATTTTCTAGCTATTCTAGCTTTTCCGGCATTTTCGGTTTTTCCAGCAGTTCCAGCTTTTCCAGCAGTTCCGGCTTTTCCATCATTTCCGGCAGTTCTAGCTTTTCTGGCTTTTCTGGCTTTTCCTTAGGATCTCTCCTCCTACTAAAACCCAAAGACAAGTAGAGAGAGGAAGAGATCCAACTGTGTGTAGAAATGACTTGAAGTCCTCTTTTATTTATACTAAAACATAGAGGTTGAATAGACATGACTTTTGGGCTTCTGAGCCTACATAAGTTGTTGGCCGACTTAACAATTTGTCCATAACATAAGTAAATTCATAACTTCATAAATACTTATCGAAATCAGATGATCTTTAGATCAATCCTACACCTCTCAATGAGAAGTGGCCAATAAAAATATCAGTTGCCATAAATAATATGACCCACATGGAGTTTGGCCCTAGTTACCAATTTTAACACTCCCTCTCAACTAGGGAGAACTCCATCCGCTGATCCATATGTCCAACTGTACTATCTCTACCATCAGTGCCCTGCACTGCTCTGCTTAGCGTTGTTGGCTCTGCTCAACTTTGCTGGCTCTGCTCTGCTCTGTTCAACTCTACTGGCTCTGCTCTGCTTCGATGGCTCTGTTGGCTTCGCTCTGCTCTGCTCAGGTCTGTTGGCTCTGCTCAGCTCTACTAGCTCTGCTCAACTTTTCTAGCTCTGCTCTACTCAACTTAGCTCTGTTGAACCATGAAGAAGAATAATTGATCAAGAATGTGTCATACCATTCTCCACTGACCCAAAGTCAGTCTCAGAGTGTGTACCACTGGTCCCAGACCAGTTCTCAACTGACCTGAAGTCGGTGTCATAGTAGGTACAACTCCTACCACTGGTCCCAGAGCAGTACTCTACTGACTTGAAGTCAGTCTCAGAGTATGTACCACTAGTCCCACACCAGTCCTCAACCGACCCGAAGTCAATGTCATAGTGGGTAAAACTCCTACCACTGGTCCCAGACCAGTATCATTGATCCCAGATCAATGAAGGTCATCCTAGCATAGGGAGTAAGGTAGATAAATCGATGCATCCATCAGTACTACTATGGTTCCTATCCTCATTTCCCTACTCATTGATCAGATGAGAGGTACTTCCCATGAGTCCAAACTGCATGGGTAGGATGCCTCGACGGGAGAACTTAATCAATCATGTCCTTGCAGGAGAACTAATCATCCTGCTACACAATCACCATGGAGAACACATCATCCAGGCCTCACAGGAGAACTAATCATCCTACTACACAATCGTCATGGAGAACACAGCATCCAGACCTCACATGAGAACTAATCATCCTGCTACACAATCATTATGGAGAACACATCATCCAGACCTCACAGGAGAATTAATCATCCTACTGCACAATCGTCATGGAGAACACATCATCCAGACCTCACAAGAGAATTAATCATCCTGCTACACAATCGTCATGGAGAACACACCATCCAGACCTCACAGGAGAATTAATCATCCTGCTACACAGGAGAGTGAATCATCCTATCCCACAAGAGAGCAAATCATCTTGTCCCACAAGAGAGCGAATCATCCTGTCCACATGAGAGTGAATCATCCTGTCCCACAAGAGAGTGAATCATCTTGTCCCACAAGAGAGTGAATCATATTGTTCACAGGAGAGTGAATCATCGTATCCACAGGAGAGTGAATCATCCTATCCCATAAGAGAGCAAACCATCTTGTCCCACAAGAGAGTGAATCATCTTGTCCACAAGAGGGTGAATCATCCTGTCCACAGGAGAGCGAATCATCCTATCCCAGTGCACACCAACAGGGGAGGGTGTGTCACCCTGTGGTCATATGTTGCTCCAGTAAGAACCGCAAGCCCCCAGAGCTCCTAGATCTCAATGCATGCAACATGCAGGACCCTTTTACAAGGGTCTCTCGATGACTCCAAGTCATTCAAGAAAATAAAAAATTTGATCTTTCCTCGTGGCTCTGACAAAGTGTAGCAACCTGTACATCATCTTAGTGCAATGGAGCCTCCTTGTTCATCGACTTACCATATCCCAGATAAGGTAGTATCTGATGTCTATCTACTGGAGCAATCATTGAATATGGGATTCCTCAATAATCAAATCCCACCTCTAGTTGTCACAAAGAATAACAGTGGTATTCATCATGTGTACTCACTGAAGAGTTTCCACAACCAGGAAACTTCATACGAGGTCATACTCATAGTTATGTATCTGGTCTCGGTAGTACTTATAACAACCATTTTCTTCTTCCTACTCATCCATGATATCGAAGCAGAATCTAAAGAGAACCAGCACTGAGAAGTTCTCTGGTGATCCTCCACACTACCAGCCCAGTCAGCGTTCAAATAATCATGCAGTTTTCATATTTCCAACAATGTATCTCAATCCATGAGAGATTGTGCCCTGAAGATATCTCAGAGGATTCTTGGCACCAATCCAGTGAGGCTCAACCAAATATGAGCTCACCATGCTAACTGCAAAACATATGTCTGGACGGAAGTTCACCAAGAACATCAACGTGATTGAGTTTATGAAACTCAAAGGCATGTCCCAAATCTAGTCTGACATCACTACCATATAACTTCTAAAAGTTAATATCCTCGAGGTAGTCACAGGCTTGTAGTTTATTGTTCCACATTCGGAATCCAACTCCCTCTTACTTTTGCAAATGAGAGGGTCTGCACCTGTCAGAAATAGGTCATCCTTATGAGGTGCCAGTATGAGAAGTCTATCATCCACAACCTTCGGGTAATGGTTTGGATCGGTTTCACTCCTAGTGAATCTGAGCTTCACCAAACAATTATCAATCCTCTTATACTATGTCTGGGGTGTTTTGCTTCAAGCCATAAAGGGCTTTCTTCCACCTGCATACATGAGATTCTCGTTCATGAATCTCAAACTCCACTGTTTGTTCCAAACCTACAGACCTGCTACATGAGGGGAATGGTCCCCTTGTAAGATTTTCCTTCTTTACATTTCAGACATGTACCTTCACGCTCTTTTTGAATTCAGGCATCCCAGTCACCATCTGACTCACAGACCTCTGGTGTTGAGTTAATGGACATGGTCCCCAGTGGACTTGATACAACCCTGAACTATAAAACATCTTTGAAAAATCTATTTTCAAACACGTACCTTTCCATCAATGAGTGCCACCCTGAAACCTTAAACTTCCATTTCCGAGATGGACACTAGGTTCTTCTTTTGATCAGGTACATAAAAGAGATTCTGGGGTTCTTTGCTTTCTTTGAAGAGTTGACCATTTCCTTGATGACCTGCATTACTTATCATTCCTATGATCATTGAAGATGTCCCCGGAATGATTGTTATCTTCATCAAGAGATGTGACTCTGCTATTCGGACACTCCTTTGCATGATGGCCAAACTTATTGCAACCAAGGCATCTACCTTTCCTTCCACCCTTAGATCTGAACTTCCCAATGAAGTGATCTTCCATTGTGCCATTATGATAATATTCTCTGCTTCCACTTCACCCTTAGCAAACTTAGAAGAGAGATGTGGAACTCATTGATCCTTTTGTCTTGTCCCTATTATCTTTGGTGATTGCTCTTTCACTCTTGCTTGGGCATTGTCTTCACCTCAGCTCTGATACCATGTTAAGTTTAGTATGTTCTATGCTAGAGCAATTTATTTCAATTTTAGTTATCTTTTCTTGATCAACAATCACATCAGCATTAAAGTAAACTGCAGATAGAACATAAATATAAATCACAAAATACAAGCCAAGACAAGAGGACACAAGATGTGGCGCTAGCTAAGGACAAACCCCACAATGTGGGAAAACCCTTGATCAATTCTTCTTTTATGTTCTTCAAAGTTCAGCAAAGAAAGTGAAAGATAGTACATTTACAATAGAATTCAATCATTTTGACTTTTGATATCAGCATGAGATCAGTTGAAGACATATTTCTTCAACTGATTCTCTAAGGTGACTCACTCACCTATCATAGTGTTGTATCCCGTCTATTTGTTGCACAATATCGTGTGACACCTTGTTGTACTGTTACATGTGTTGAACCTTGATGACTGAGCTGCTCTCATCTTCATGTTGCTCATCATGCTGCTTCTTCCATGGTCTTATTCATCATCAAGCTGCCCATGCTCATGATCTCATTCATCATTATGTTGCCCATGCTAATATCATCATGCATCATTATGTTGCCCATGCTCATATCATCATGCTGCTTATTATGTTGCCCATGATCTCATACATCATGTTGCCTTCCTTCGGAGACAGATGCTCTGGCTGTTTCGGCAATTCCTAGTAGTTCCAGCTTTTCTGACAGTTCTGACAGTTCCAACAGTTCCGACAGTGTCGGCATTTCTGGCTTTTCCATCTTTTCGAATTTTCCATCTTTTCTGGCTTTTCCGGTATTTCCAACTTTTTCGGCTTTTCCGGCTTTTACGGCAATTCCGGCTTTTCCAGCTTTTCTGACAGTTCCAGCTTTTCTAGCTTTTCCATCTTTTTCGGCTTTTCTGGCTTTTTTGGAAGTTCCATATTTTCTGGTTTTTCTGGCTATTTCGGATTTTCCAGCATTTTCGGCTTTTCCGGCATTTCCGGTAGTTCCGGATTTTCTGACATTTTCGGCTTTTTGGGCTTTTCCTTAAGATCTTTCCTCCTACTAAAACCCAAAGACAAGTAAAGAGAGGAAGAGATCCAAGTGTGTGTAGAAATGACTTGAAGTCCTCTTCTATTTATACTAAAACTTAGAGGTTGAATAGACATGACTGTTGGGCTTCTGAGCCTACATAAGTTGTTGGTTGACTTAACAATTTGTCCATAACATAAATAAATTCATAACTTTATAAATACTTAACGGAATCGAATGATCTTTATATCAATCCTACACCTCTCAATGAGAGGAATCTAATAAAAATATTAGCTGCCATAAATAATATGACCCACATGGAGTTTGGCCCTAGTTTCCAATTTTAACAAATGCATCAAGATGAATAGGATATGGTGAAAGTAAAATAATTGCAAAGAAAAATTGCTAGATCCTATAGGATCAAGCATAAGGGCCCTCCTGAGATCATTTCCATGGTCGACTTGGAAATTAATCCCAAGCCATATCTAAAAAGAAACAAATTACATTCACAATATGCTTCTCCAAGTCACAACAATATTGTTGATTTGGCGATTCTTCCTTAGGAAACCCTCACTAAGATTATTTAATCGCTAATATGTATTGGAAACAACAGTATTTGTTCATTGTTCCTCATTTGAAATGTTGAATCATCCAACTCATTTATGAAAAAATCCAGTTGAGAGATTCATTCCAGAGAAAGGATAAGTCTAATGAACAAAAATCATCTAGTGGTGAAGGTAAAACCAGATCCAAATATACTCACATTGTGATAAATTTTTCGAATATCAAAGTTATCATTTCCTTGTAATTAGAGGGATCTGATGTAGGAAAATAGTTAATTTGTTTTTATCTATCCATGGGAACGTGTTACAGGTAATATTTGTTTTATCTATTTTCTATTATAGAATAAAAGGGCCACTACAAAATCGTAGGTTTTGTAGCAGCCCCATTTGAGTCTCATTAAATATCGTTTAATCTTAGTCTATTTCTTTAACAGTATTTCCACAATGGCGAGACAACTTTCTTGGATATTACAACTCGAGATAATTTCAATCATTATGCGCCCATTCCTAACCCTGCATGGGAATCTTGTTTGCCACATGTTTTATTTTTATTTTCTCATTTGACCAAGATAGCTTGAACATCAAATAATTAACTTTGTTTTCTCTAGCCAAACGATTTGAAGACAATTTTTAGTTTCGTTTTGAATTATAAGACTAAGGGACTTTGGTTATTTATACCCCTCAGTTTGATTGTAAGAGGAGAGAGACCTTTGGTACTATAGGGGAGTTTTTGGACAAAGAATTGTTGTTAATGTTTTGACTGTGGAATTATATTAATACAAGTGAAAATATTTGATTGTGTTCAATCTGGTTCTTCAGCTTTTATTGTTCCATAGATTTTCCTATTTTTTTTTTTTTTTTTTAATTTGAGAGATAATTAGATGAGTGGTCCTCTTTATTTTCTTATAATTTTTTTTTATTTTTTTTAATTTAGAGGATAAATATTGTTTGTTTAATGGTTTTATTCTTTAAGAAAACGATTATGTTTATTGCATTTATTTGTCTCTCTCAGCATTGATTTGATTTATAAATTATTTTACATAGGTAGTCTTCTTCAATGACCTATGTCCTAAGAAGATATTTTGGTTTACACATTATTTTAATTTGGATTTATGTGAATGTTTTCTATATTTTTGAATTGATAGAAAATGTTAACCTTCACGTGCAAGTTAATGATAGTGTTTCCACTATAGATGATATTCATATTTTTGTCCTTACTTTTGTTAATGGTTGATTGATTGTATTTATTAGCCAGTATTTAAAGTAAGCTCATTTATATAAGGCTTGTCATTTACATTTTCTTCTGTGATTAGTCTTGGCCAAACGATTATTAGGATAATGTATTTGTTAGCTTTTGCATATGTTTCTTAATGTAGAATCTTAATAGTAAACATAGTGATATGTGTTTTCTCCCTGGATAAGGTGCTTGTAAATTAATAGTCACCTGTCCTGTGATTAAGTACATTAGGGAATAGTTTTAGTTTGATTCATAATTGCATTTACGAATATGATTACATAAACACAATTTTTAGAATTCCCTCATAAATGAATCATTCTTGAGCCAGCTACACAATGTTCTTCCCTCTTCATTTATTGTAATATAAAATTGTACATGATGTATGATATTTTGATTTTGTAACAACAGTTAGTGTATTATATTTCTTTCTCTTTAATTCTAATTTCTAAATGAAATTTATGAATTAGAATTAATGAGCATTTGTTTAATATGTTAACAGTGAAATAATTGGCCTTAATGTTTTCATATTTACATTAGACTCTGACTAATTTATTTCCATTTGAATTCTAAAGCTAACCCAATAATTTAGTCATCGTTTATTTTCATTATAATTTGACATATAAGTAGTTTAGTTTAGTGAAAGATAACCATAGTTTAGATTATTTTAGATTAGGAATTACTTTCCCTAGATTTAATCCTTCACAAGAAGAAAGGATCCTAGGCTGATGGAGCCTATAAACTTGTCGAGGGTAGTTATACCAAACATCTTGGATTGTTAAAGAGCCTCGGTTCGAGCTACTCCTCCCTTGTTTAATTAGGTATATAAACCTGCGTCAACAAATGGTGCTAGAAGGAGGCCCCTCCAACTCTAAATTGAAAGAGGTGGTCATAAATGTCAAAACGTTAGGTCACCCATTCAAACAAGGAGTCACACTAATCCACCTCCTGCTAAGACTTCAGCCAGATCTCAACCACCACTTGAGCAAACCTACAGTGAGCCTACCACACCTATTTGACCTTACACACAAGCATAGATTGACGAGATCTTGCAAAGATCTCGGGAAACCATTTCTTGAACACAAGAAAGAATTGATCAGACTTATTTCCTCCAAAGAATTTTTTCCTCATGCTTAGTTACACCTCCTGACTTTCACGTACAAAGACCTCCAGTGATTGAACAACTTGAAGGTATTTCTCAAATTGTTGTCGCACACAATGATCGGTTGCACGATATCCTTACTGGTATAAATTTTAACTTGTCATATATACTCGAAGGAGAATCTAGTCAAACAACTTTGCTTGGAGGATTTGATTCTCCACTCTCCACTGAGTTCACCTTCATCTTTAGGAAATTATTCTAGTGAACAAATCTCCTCAAAATCATCACAATCTAAAGGATCTCCTAGGATGGTAGATAATCAGGTTAATCCTAGAAACAATCAAAATGACGTTGCCACCCCTTGGCTTGACTATGATTTTGTGGTTATCCTAAGTGTGCAGCATCCTCTTCCACGTAACCCCCATAACTTTTTCCCAAAATTTAATCCTGATTCAAGGCATCCCATTGAGGATCATGTGAAAGCATTCATTCTTTCCATCAGACAAAAGGGCATGTATCATGAGGATGTAGTCTTAAAATTACTCCCACATGCATTCGAGGGAAAAGCCACTACGTGGGATTTCACTTAGTCCCCTTAGACTATAGTCTCATGAGCATAGTCTGAGTCTGCATTTCTGGAGAAATTTAGGGATGAAAAACCACCTGAAGTCTTGGTCGATGAACTGTCTAACATGAAAATGTTGAACAAAGAGAAAAAGGGCTTTAACGTTATATTTTTTTCATTAAAAAACAAAATCCCTATGTGAAGGTTTTACATCATGATATAGTTGTATGGGTAAAGAGGGCTTAGAGGCCCACTTTCTAGGTAGCCTTTGAAGAAGCCTTCACAGTGGAAAAAGACATTCTCAGCCTTAAACCAAGCACTGATATACAATTCAATTATTCTTCTTCTTCTATTAAGAAAGAAAAAGCCTCAAAACAGTATACTGTTAAGAAAGATCAATCATCCTTAGACCTAGAGAGCCTTCAAAAGGTTATAAATAAATTATCTAACGAAATAATTGACCCCAAAATGGAAAATCAGAGCAACCATCTGATAGGGGAAAATTTAAATAGTTATTTAAGAGGTTTCCCTTGCATAAACCACCTCCTCTTAATGAGGGTTTAAACATTGAGGGATTGGAAACCATTTTACAGGCTTTGACAACAGATCTAGATCCAACTTCTAATAACAGTAAGGAAAAAGGAGTTGAACCTGATTCCCAAAATCAAGAAGAGATTCAGCCTCCTGATTTTTCACAAAATGTATTTAAAGAATATTATGGTTATGTTTGTGCATATACTCGTAGCAAAGTTTTAGCTGAAATCCGAACTCCACATGCATCAGATAAAAATGCACATAAACACTCATCTAACACTCAGAAATGCATAGTTTCAAATATAAAATATGACCTAATATATGACCTTAAGAAAATAAAGGCTAATATCTCCTTGTATCAGCTTTGCAAAATTCCTGTAATTTAGAAAAAGAAAATCAGTAGCACATTGCTAGCTCATGCAAGTAAAGATATAACTACTTTTGATAAATTTGTTTTGGAAAACGTTTAGATTTTGAAATGCTATTCAAATAGCCCTGCCACTCAGAAAAAGAAACCCCCACTGTTTTATTAACTTTGCAAATTTTCAATTGAAACAGCCATAATTGTATGATTGATATAGGTGCATCTTCTAATGTGATGCACTTTCTATATGTAAGAAGATTAATGCACAAATGAAACCTTCTGATATAAAAATTGTGCAATTGGACGAAACTTTTGTTAAAATGGTAGGGGAAGTGAATGATTTTTTTATTAGATTTTTAGAAGGCCATAGAGGCCATCATTTTATAGATATTGTGATTGCTAACATCCCTAAAGTATATGGATTGTTTTTTAGTAGGGATTGGATGCAACACCTTAAAGGATTTGTGGACACTGATTTGACTCATTTATGGATGCCCTAGAAAGGGGAACCAAATAAAATCAGAATTAATGGGGAGCCATACATGAAACGCATAATTACTTATTTAAATTATTCAAATGAACAACTAAAACAAATGATTTCTTGGTTATTGACTCATTCTTTTGAAATTTTGCGCTGATTTTTTCCCGATTTCAGATTTCGAACAATAATCTGATTTGGAAATGGTTAATACATTAGTTACAGTTGATCATAAAAGTGCAAGTATCGGTAATGTGTCAAATAGTGATAAAAATGAAATTTAGTTACTTTATTTTGATGGTTCAAAGTCTAAAGAAGGGGTTGTTGTTGGATGTATGCTTTCGGATCCTAATGGAAATAAAGTTTTTATTGCATGCAGATTAGAATTTCAATGTAAAAAAAGTGTTGTAGAGTATGAAGCCTTAATTCAGGGACTCCACAAGGCTCTTGATCTTGGAGTTAAATGTTTGAAAGCTTATGGTGACTTAGAGATAATTGTTACACAAGTAAAAAACTCAATTCATTGTCTTTCAGCTTGCTTGAAGGCCTATCAATCTGAGGTATGGGATCTAATATCGAAGTTTTCACTTTCAATATTGATTTTGTTTCTAGAATTGCAAATCAGAAAGTAGATGTATTAGCTAATGTAGCTTCTATGTTGATTCCAACTAAAAGTTTTGTACGAGATTATTTTTCAATAGAATTTCTTTTTAGACTGTTCATACCTGACAACATTACTAATTGGCGTGTTTTTGATGATGAAAAACAAATATTTTACTTCTTGTATATGGAGGGCACATTCAACGATTTAGTCATTAATGAAGTTGCTCACTAGGAGAACTTACAGGATTTTTCTCAAACCAACAAATACTTTCCATCAAAACCGAGATGGCAATTTTTTTCCCTAAGTTTGTTGTTAGATTAGAACAATTATATGACTTTCATGATATATTCAAAAGGGAAAAAAACTGCAAAGAAAACAACTCTATTTTGGGAATTGAAGTCATTAATTTGGGGTCAAAAGATAATCCACGGTGCATCAATTTAGGAGTAGATTGTACTCCCAAAGAAAGATCTGATTTTATTAACTAGTTCAAGAAATACAGATATGTGTTTGCTTGGACTTATAATGATCTCAAAACTTTTGATCATAACACCATGCAGCTAATGATATTCATATGCATCAATCTTAAGCCAACTATGTAATGTTCTGACCTTTTCATCTATTGTAATATAAAGTTGTACATGTTGTATCATATTTTGATTCTGTAACAACAATTATTGTACTATATTTATTTCTCTTTAATTCCAATTTCTAAATGAAATTTGTGAATTAGAATTACTTATCACTTCATTAATTTGTTAACAATGAAATAACGAACCTTTACGTTTTCATAATTATATTAGACTCACGTTGTTTTATTTCCATTTGACATCTAAATCTAACCTAATAATTTAGTCATCATTTATTTTCATTATAATTTAGCATAGAAGTAGCTTAGTTTAGTGTAAGATAGCCATAGTTTAGATTAGGAATTACTTTCCCCAGATTCAATCTTTCACAAGAAGAAAGGATCCTCAGCTAACGGAGCTTATAAACCCATCAAGGATAGTTATACCAAACGGTTTGGACTATTAAATAGCCTCGGTCTGAGTTATTCCTCCCTTGTTGACTTAGGAGTCTGATGCCCACGTCAACACTAGTTAAGGCTCACCTAAAGAATATTATTGGTCTAGGGTTCAAAGGTGGCAATTGAATAGGATTACCCAAGATAGCCAGGTTAAGAATATGGCTCAATTATAATATACAAGGAATATAATACCTTAGGAGCAACCTATAAAGAACTTGTGGCCTAGGGTTTTAATCTATGATTTAATATTAGCCCAACTAGGCATACAAGAGAGAGAAAAGGTTTGATATAAGGATACAATCAACAATAAGATCCAAAAACATTCAAGTGACCCTAAGTTCAAGATTCGCTGCAAAATTAGGGTTTTTCTAGCCCTAGAATCGCTGAGGGTTGATGATGTCAGCGCTAAGGAGGGACTTCAAACCATGAAAATTGCTAGAGTTTGATGTTTTAAGGCTTAATAAGGTAGAACAACCTCCAACTAGCCCAACACTCATGCCTTATTTGAATTCTTCCTAAAACCCTAGCCTAGCGACTTACCTTGAAGGGCTGAAAATTTAGGGTTGGAAGTTTTTGGGACAAAAATTTTGGGGCTGAAATTTTAGCGCTAAAAATTTTGAGTTCAATAATATAGGGAGAAAAAAATGAGATCTTGAATTTTTTGATCATCAATATGGATTCCAGTGCCTTCTAACGACTTAGGTGATGAGGTCTTGAGGGAATTTAACCATGGAAATATCAAATCCTTGAGGAGAGTAAGGGGGAAAACCCTAGGTTTTCACTTGCTAACCCTAGATATCATTTTAAGCGGGGTTAAATTAACTAGAGAAAATCTCTCTAGGAGGTTCTCTAGGGAAGTTCAAGGATACAAATTAAAGCATGCAAAATTAACAAGTTTTTCATATAAACATAAGCATTTAGACATTGAACATAGAAAAAACATATCAGCATTACATGTGATAATCATGAAAAATATTCAATAATAATGTACTCACAATATATCCAAGAAACAAACCTTCTTTATCCCAAAATGATGTCTCTGAAACTAGCACTAGCTTCTAGTAGCCAAACATCCATAAAATATCACATCTCCACAAAGTACCAAGGTACAACAAGCTAGGTTGAAATCTCTAAGAGAAGTTGAGTTTTCCACGAGTGATAATGAAAAAATAAGGGAGGTGACATTTTATTTATATGAGGTCTACCTCACCTAATTTCTAACTAAAATCCCCTACACAAGTTTGATTTTTGAGTGGAAAAAAAATAAATTAGGGTTATAGGCCAACCCACTAGCTTTACAACACAATTTGTCATTACAAGCCCACACATGTGATTCGTAGGGCTAAAAATGTGAGTACACTATGCCCCTTTTGTATTTCCAAATGTTCCATCAAGGCAAAAATAGGGATGAGAATGCCTCCAAGCATCATGATGATCCTCCATTTGAGGAAAATCCCTAACTCATGCATCAAAGCAACTCCAAGGGTCCAAAACATAGCTAGGGGTGCCACACGTCATTTCCATGGGTGACAAATGAGAAACGTGGTGCCTCCTCTCTATAGTGTTAAGGCTCTATCAGGTGAAAAATTCCCTCCTAAATAATTCTAAGGATAGTCATCATGGCCCCTAGATCATGGCATATCCATCAAGTTGTTTCAAGGCCAACCTCGAGGCATGTTGGGTCCACTGGTACATCTTCAAGAATCCTCCATGCTAGGTAATGTTGGGTCCACTGTGTAATGTTGCATTTGCCAAGTCATCGCATTATCTAGAATGTGGTACATGGCCTATACATCATATGGAATGGGGTGCCCTCAAGGCCGCTGTTGCTCTGGACCTCCTAATAAAACCACTTTAAACTCAAGTGAAAGAAACCATTCATTAAAGACCAAGATCATAAATGCATCAAAGAGGACCATACTTAAGTGTTAAGGGCATATTAATACTTCAAATGAGGATCAACTTCAAATTTATAACTAGACCAAGTCCCACAAAGGTGCTCCCTACCTTTGTAGGGGTGGCTAAGTATTCAACCCTATTAGATGCTTCCAACCCTCAAGGGGAGGTGGAATTTCTAAGGTTAAACCTTCAATCAATAGGTGTTGGTCTAAGTGACAATGGAGAGGAAAGACTTCATGACCAAGTGCCAAGGTGAGGGGACCAGCTAATGGGAGTCCACATTATGAGTGTATAGATGTAATGGAGGGAGAAATCATGGATGCACGAGTTACCCTACTCAGCCTACTTTTTCCACCCCTTTGGTGTGCCTTTTACTTCTCTTTTATAATGCCTTGTATTACAATGCCTAGCTCAAGGGTCAAAGCTTAATATTTATGATATAGCATTTAATTTACTACTTAAGGTGAGGTATTTTATTGCTCATCAGGGTTGGGACATGCAAGGGTTCCTTTTGATGAGATGGAGCATCAAGTGCTTAGGAACCGCATGATGGCTAATGAGGAGGATAAGTCACATGCTAGGATTTTTCCCACATTCTAACCTGTGTCCCGACCATCGTTTTCATTTTGATTTTCTTTTTCTTTCATTGTGGTGATAATATGCATTTCCATTCTTTTAGTTGCATCTATCTCTAGGGAAATGTTTTCTAGCCCTACCCAAGGATGTGGATAAGAGGGTGTCAAATCCCAATGAACCAATGATAAGTTAGACTTGAAGAATGGAGATGGTATCAAGGGCTTATAATGTGACATGGAAAGTGTTAAGTATGTTGTAAGGGAGAATGAACATTATTCCTACCTAGGTTTCCCTATGAAATTTTCAAGTCTGGAATCCTTATTGCAGCAACTAGTATTATTTCTTCTAGTTGTTAATTAAATTAGCAGTTTATTGCTACGACAACAATGAAATAAATGCATTACAATCTTCACAAAAATACTGTGAAAAGTAATAACGTTGGAAATTGATAAATATACTAGCACACACATAAAAATTGACACAATTATTTTTGGACAAAAGTCCTCGTAAAAACCCAACTTGGGAAAATCGGTGTGGCAGTTGAGGATTTTTATTATTACGTAGTAGTGAAATAACCTAAGTGCAATATGGATGCTGAAAACTGGAAATACTGCAGAGAAAATACTGACAAAAAATATCTGAGGAAAATTACCCTCACTCTGAGCAATCTTGGCACTTGACTGCCCCTGAAAAGCAAGTCATCCACTATACTATGTGTAAGCCTTGTGTCACCTCTACATAGTCCCTCAAACTTTTAGCTCGAAACTCCTGCAAATCAAGTCGGCTTGCCTACTGTTGGCTGGGAAATTGTCTCTTCGGCACTCTGGAATACTTTCCAGCCTCTAGAACTAAAATCCAGCTTCACCTCAGCAAAATCAAATTGCCCTTTTGAGGCTTCTGCACTACCTCTACATAGCCTCCTGTAGAAAATCTCGGCCTCTCTACAAAGTACTGGCCGGATCTGGAAAATCTTCCTCTGAATTCACTGATCTTGCCCCTCTATTTCTCTGCTTCCCTTCTGAAACTAGAACTCCTCTAGCGAATGTTGCTGCTCTCTGTAAAATTTAACTCTCCAAAGAAATCAATCTAAAGTGTATGTTCTCCATCTACCCGTCGACGACTTCTTATAATCTCCAGCTGGGACTCCAATGGCCAAGATTAAATCTTAATCAATGGTTGAGATTATTTCCTAGTCGATCCATGTGAGTTTCTAGAGAATTCATACCTTTCTCAATTAATACTAATTAATTAACCCCTTTCCCTAAGTTTAGACTTAGGAAATATAAAAAATAGGCTAATAATCTAATTGAGACACTTCTAGGTGGAATTTCCATAATGATTTATGGATTATGGAGAACTCTTGTGTTTTAGCCTCTCCACAAAGCTTCAAGACTAGAACACCTTCGATGCTACAAAAAATAACACTCCCTCTTAGCGAGGAAGGTGTTATAGTGTTGCATTGCTGCTACAACACCTTGTTTTTGTATCACCCTCTGACACGTTGTTGATATCTAGCCACTGTGATTGTCTGCCACTGCCCACCAACTACTGCGCAGCTCTGATGTTGCATCTATGTTGTTGCTGACATTGTTATACTACTGCCAACTGTACATATCCACTTCAACTCTCTCTCATTTGTTGTTGCTGCACTACAACAACTACAACTTAGAAGCATCCTAAATACTGAATCAACTGTCACTGTGTTGTGTCTATCTCCTAAGTCTCTGACAACTAGTAGCCACTGCACTGTCCACTGAAGAATTCGTGTTATTGTTGACTTTGCTACTGAGCCTCCTACTCTGTTGTCAACACTGCACTATGCTCCTTATCACTTGACTACAACTAGTCTGCAACTGTCACTTAGATAACTAACTATACTAACATTGATCCATTGTGCTACTGAATACTGTGGACCCCTATAGCAAGGTAATGATCCATTAGGAGGACACCTTAATGGACCCTACCCATCCTCTGCAACTCTAGGACTATAAATCCATATCGCCCCACCTCTCTCCTATAGGTATAGTTGCAAACTTAGCTAAGTATTCCTCTAGTCTGGAGAAAATCTTATCTATCTTTGCGAACATTGTCACTTGATCATGCTTCTCCTCCTTTTCCTTCTTACTGAGAGGACATCGGTTATTGTAGTTGTGAATCTTGCCACACCTGAATCACTTGACCTTAGATAGGTCATTTTTCTTCTTCTTCTCCCCCTATCCCTAGTTGGGACCCTTCGATGCTAGGGCCACATTCTCCTCTTCCTTTTCACCCTTCACGCCCTTATTGTTGCCTCTGTTGATGGTTCTCTTTAATAGAGCTCACCCCAACTCCTCTTGCTGCAAGTCTGACCACATCTTATCCCATCTAGACAATGTGTCTTTGCCCAAGATACTTTGGACAAACACTTGGCACTCCTCTGAGACATTGTTTAATGTCAAACGTACAGGATTTGTTGGTTTAGGTGCCTACCTAACGGTTATAAGTTGATCACGGGCATCCTGAATCCTAGTGAAGAAAGAATCTATGCCTTCACCCTTCATCATCCTGATGCTTCTCAACTTCTCTTGCAAGAACATCTTCCATTGCTCTGAAGTGTTTTAATATAGTTGGACAAAAGCATCCCAAATTTCTTTGCTCATTCCCTTTTCCGCCACATGTGAGACTGCATGATCCCACACTCCATACAGGATCAATATCTTCACCTTCTTCATTTCCTTCTTGTACTCCTTTAGCTAATATGCCTCCTCTGGTACTTCCACCAAATTGTCAACAGGCTTCCAGGCCAGGTTCATCTAATAGGAAGGTCATCCTTACCTTCCAAATGACAAAGTTGGAGGCCCCCTCCAACCTATCCTGGTCTCTAAGCCCAGTGGTGGCCATCTCTGTAACTAGTCGAAAATATCCTTCTTTCCCTCTACTCGGCTATTAGATCTTATATTCGCACTCACTCCTAGAGTGAGAAAATATAGCCACATCTCCTGCTAATCTGCAACAGGAAAATCATATTTCTAAAACTCAAAAACCCCTAAAGGAAATTTCCCTATGTATGTGTCTTTCTTTTCCACCCGACGTTGATTTTGTTGTTGCAAAATCCTTCTGCGCCCAAGCAAGGAATCTTCTCATCTAAAATCTGAGCTACAACTTCCCTTCTACCTGTTGGAATCACCCGAACTGGAAAGTCAAATTCTTTTGCCAACCTGCACTGAAAAATAAAATTGCCCAACAATTCACATTACTTGGCTTAGGCTCTGTGCAGTCCTTGGAAATTCATCCTGCTACTCCTTCTGAACAACAAATTTCCTTCTCTGCTTCTAAGCTTCCCAATCTGATCAAAATTGCTCTAATACCATGTGAAAATTTCTCTATTAAAATTCCATTGCAGCTCCTGGAATTAATTATTCTAATTGTAAATTAATTTAGCAGTTTATTGTTATGACAGTAACGAATCACAATGCAATCTTCACAAAAAAAAATTGCGAAAGATAAACTGGAAACTGAGAAAATACTGATACACCCACAAAAATATAACACCTTTAATATTGGACAAAAGTCTCGGGAAACTCAACTTGGGAAAATTGGTGCAACAACTGAGAGTTTTTATTATTATGCAGTAGTGAAATAATTTGAGTACAATCTGGATGTCGAAAACTAGCAATCCTCCAGAGAAAATATTGGTAAAAATTATCTGAGGGAAATTACCTAAGTTACCAGGATACGGATACGGATCCGTTGGATTTTTGGAAAGCCAGGATCCGGATACGGCGAGGATACGGCGAGTACAAAAATATATAATAATATTTTTTAAAATTTTAAAAAATACATTTGATGTTTAAAATCAAAACCATTCATGAATCACAACATTAGAACTAAAATAATTAGACAATTTATGAATCTGAACACTAAAATGATGCATCTTGCCTTATACAAAGATGATAGTAGTAAAAACAAAATGAATGTTTCATCAATGATCACTTTATTAATATGATAATATAGAGTAGGTGTGTCTACATATCATGAAATGGGTCTACATCATCATCATCTACATATTGCCATCATGAATAGACGATCGTGCGCCAGGAATGTTAGAAGTTGTTGCAGAAGTAGGAAGTGGTTGTGTAGCATCCTCAAGTAGATTAAGGTGAGTCATGGCATTCAATGTCATGTTCAAGTCAGATATCTCAGGTTCCACATCCCACATCCTATTTGGACCTTGTTTATACTCTGAAGTAGAATGTGATAGAAGGCGAAGGTTGGAATGGACATATACAAGATCCTCAGCGTTCGCTGCTCCCAATCTGTTTCTCTTTACCGAATAGATAAAGCCATCTGTTTCTAAATTATTA